>JAJJMA010307034.1:0-11222 GCA_023529015.1 Papaver nudicaule | reverse complement strand
GCGTTTCGGCGGCACCGACGGCGAGCGGGCAGGCGACCTGAACCGTCTCGCCGATCCCGAGCGGCCGCTGCCGGACATCGCGCTCGCGGTGCGGGGCGGCTACGGTGCCGCGCGAATCCTGCACGGGCTCGACTATCGCGGGCTCGAGCGCAGGCTGCGCGACCAGCCGGTCGCGCTCGTCGGCCACAGCGACTTCACGGCGCTCCAGCTCGCGCTGTACGCGAAGGCGCGCATCAAGACGTTCGGCGGCCCGATGCTGTCCGCCGATTTCGGCGCCGAAACGCCGAGCGACTTCACGATGCAGCACTTCTGGCAGACGCTGACGCAGCCGAGCACGACGATCATCGCCGAGGCACCGCAGGTACAGACCGTGAACGTGACGGGCACGCTGTGGGGCGGCAACCTCGCGATCCTCACGTCGCTCATCGGCACGCCTTACATGCCCGACATCGAAGGCGGCATCCTGTTCGTCGAGGACGTCAACGAGCAGCCGTTCCGGATCGAGCGGATGATCTATCAATTGCACCTGTCGGGGCTGCTCGCGCGCCAGCAGGCGCTCGTGCTCGGCCAGTTCACCGGCGCGCGGCCGTTCGAATACGACAACGGCTACGACATGCAGGCGATGATCGACCAGGTGCGCGAGGTGATCGGCATTCCGGTTGTCACGGGGCTGCAGTTCGGCCACGTGCCCGACCTGCTGACGCTGCCGTTCGGTGCGCAGGCGCAACTGGTCGCGAATGCGCACGGGTTCCGGTTCACGTTGTCGGACTATCCGCACCTCGGCTGATGCCGGCGCGATCGATCGAAAGGCGGGTTTCCCGCCTTTTTCTTTATGTAAGTGTGCAACTAACGGTCAAAAATTTCGGCTGTCATCGACAGAATCGTCATCGGATTTTGCACCAGTTTTGTCAACAAAATGACCGGGAGGGTATACGACGAGAGCGGCTTCTGTCATCGCGTTCAGGCTTGGTATGCATGGATTTTGCGCATCCTGCACCGATTGGAGTCGTGCCCGTGCACGCCGATTGTGCGAAATGCGGGAAAAGAATTGTTGACAATCTTTATGTCCGACCTAGGATGAGGACCATCACACGATGCAGATCATGAACGAGCCCGATTCCCACCCGTCCGGTGCAGCCAGTCCCGAAGCGATTGCCGAGCGGATTCGCACGGCGATCCTCGAGCATCGGCTCGCGCCCGGCGCGAAGCTGACGGAGGCGCAGCTCTGCGACGTGTTCGGCGTGAAGCGCGGGACGATCCGCCAGGCGCTCGCGCAGCTCGCGACCGACAAGCTGGTCGAGCTCGAGCCGAACCGCGGCGCGTTCGTCGCAAGCCCGACGCTGCAGGACGTGCATGAGGTGTTCGAGATGCGCCGGATCATCGAGCTCGCCGTGGTCGAGCGGCTCGCGACCGGGCCCGGCGCGAAGCGGCTGAAGGGCGTCGCCGCGCTGATCGACAAGGAACGCAAGGCGTTCGAGCGGCACGACTTCGCGGCATGGATCCGCCTGTCGGGCGAATTCCATACGGCGCTCGCCACGCTGATGGGCAATGCGACGCTCAGCGAGTGCCTCGAAGGGCTCGTCGCACGCTCGACGCTGATGTCGGCGCTGTACGAATCGCACGGGCGCAGCCCGTGTTCGTGCGACGACCACGACGAGATCCTCGCCGCGCTGGAGGCGGGCGATCCGAAGCGGGCGGTGACGCTGATGGCGCACCACCTGCAGCATGTCGAACTGAAGATGCTGGACCGGCCCGCGCAAGGGCAGGTCGATTTGCGCGAAGTGTTCGGCGGCGCCTGAGCGGCGACGCGAACCCGGCCGCGCGCCACAGAACGAGAGCAATGCAGGCCCGCGGCTTTTGCCGCGGGCCGCTGGTCCGACTCCGGGCGACGATCCGGAGCGATATCGATGACGGTGGAGCGGCCACCCGGCCGCGTCAAGGAGAAGTCATGGCTCAGTTCAGTGTGGCGCACGACAGCGCCTATCCGGCGGAACAAGGCGGCGAGGGCGGCGATCCGACGCTGCCGGGCGGTTACAGCGAACGTCTGTACAACGAAGATTTGGCACCCCTTAAGAATCAGACATGGGGCTCGTACAACATCTTCGCATTCTGGATGTCGGACGTGCACAGCGTCGGCGGCTACGTGTTCGCGGGCAGCCTGTTCGCGCTCGGGCTGACGAGCTGGCAGGTGCTGATCGCGCTGATCGTCGGGATCGGCATCGTGAACCTGCTGTGCAACCTGATCGCGCGGCCGAGCCAGCAGATCGGCGTGCCGTATCCGGTCGCGTGCCGCGCGACGTTCGGCGTGCTCGGCGCGAACGTGCCGGCCGTGATCCGCGGGCTGATCGCGATCGCGTGGTACGGCATCCAGACCTATCTCGCGTCGAGCGCGCTCGTGATCGTCGTGCTGAAGTTCTTCCCGCAATGGCTGCCGTACGCGGACGTGCATCGCTACGGTTTTCTCGGGCTGTCCGCGGTCGGCTGGGCCGGGTTCATGCTGCTGTGGGTGCTGCAGGCGTTGGTGTTCTGGAACGGGATGGAGACGATCAAGAAGTTCATCGACTTCGCGGGCCCGGCCGTTTATGTCGTGATGTTCATCCTCGCCGGCTACATGGTGTGGCGTGCGGGCTGGCGCAATATCGGCATCAACCTCGGCGGCGTCAAGTATCACGGCGCGGAAGTGATCCCGGTGATGATCACGGCGGTGTCGCTGGTCGTGTCGTACTTCTCCGGGCCGATGCTGAACTTCGGCGATTTCTCGCGCTACTGCCGCTCGTTCGGCGAAGTGAAGCGCGGCAATTTCTGGGGGCTGCCCGTCAACTTCCTCGCGTTCTCGCTCGTCACGGTGATCACGACGGCAGCGACCTTGCCCGTGTTCGGCGAACTCATCACCGATCCCGTCGAGACGGTCGGCCGCATCGACCATCCGACCGCGGTGATCCTCGGCGCGCTGACGTTCACGATCGCGACGATCGGCATCAACATCGTCGCGAACTTCGTGTCGCCCGCGTTCGATTTCTCGAACGTCGCGCCGCGGCTGATCAGCTGGCGCGCGGGCGGGATGCTCGCGGCCGTCGCGTCGATCTTCATCACGCCGTGGAACCTGTTCAACAACCCGGCCGTGATCCACTACACGCTCGATGTGCTCGGCGCGTTCATCGGGCCGCTGTACGGCGTGCTGATAGCCGACTTCTACCTCGTCAAGCGCGGCCGGCTCGTGCGCGACGACCTGTACACGATGTCGGAAAGCGGCACCTACTGGTACACGGGCGGCGTGAATCGCCGCGCGCTCGCCGCGCTGCTGCCGGCCGCGGTGATCGCGGTCGTCTGCGTGATGGTGCCGGGCTGGCAGGGCGTCGCGAACTTCTCGTGGTTCATCGGTGCGGGGCTCGGCTTCGTGTTCTACCGGCTGCTCGTGAGTGCGAAGGCTTGAGGAGCATGCGATGAAGATCCGACTGATCAATCCGAATACGACGCAGCGGATGACCGACGCGATGGGCCGCTGCGCGCGCGACGTCGCGGCCGCCGGCACGGAGATCGTCGCGGTGAGCCCGCCGATGGGGCCGCCGTCGATCGAAGGGTATTACGACGAGGCGCTCGCGACGCCCGGGCTGCTCGCCGAGATCGCGCAGGGCGAGCGCGACGGCTGCGACGCGTACGTGATCGCATGCTTCGGCGATCCGGGTCTCTACGCGGCGCGCGAGCTCGCGCGCGGGCCGGTGATCGGCATCGCCGAGGCCGCGATGCATGCGGCGAGCGTGCTCGCGCCCGGCTTCTCGGTCGTCACGACGCTGGCGCGCACCTGCGGGATGGCATGGCACCTGGCCGAACGCTACGGGATGAAGCGGTTCTGCCGCAACGTGCGCGCGACCGACGTCGCGGTGCTCGAACTCGACCGGCCGGGCTCGGCCGCGCGCCGGATCATCGTCGACGAATGCCGGCGCGCGCTCGACGAGGACGGCGCCGACGCGATCGTGCTCGGCTGCGCGGGGATGGCCGAGTTCGCGCACGAGATCGAGCAGCAGATCGGCGCGCCGGTGGTCGAGGGCGTCACGGCGGCCGTCAAGTGGGCCGAGGCGCTCGTTTCGCTGCGCCTCGCGACCGCGAAGCGCGGCGATTACGCGCGGCCGCTGGCGAAGCGCTACGACGGCGCATTCGCCCGCTTCAGCCCGCCGGACGGGGAGGCTGCGGAAGCGGTCCCGAATTTGCCGCAACCGCACATACACACCGTCTGACACGCACTATCTGCGCCGCTGTATGGGCGCGTATGGACGTTTTCGCTACACTGGGCTGTCATCGCATCGGCTCGCGCGGCCGCCCTGCGGCACCCGCGCGGTCGATGCGAACCCATTATTCCAGCGAACTTTCGCCGCACTTCGAACCATGCCACTCGATCCCAACTATCCTCGCGACCTGATCGGCTACGGCCGCCATCCCGTTCAGGCGAACTGGCCGGGGCGCGCCCGCGTCGCCGTGCAATTCGTGCTGAACTACGAGGAGGGCGGCGAGAACTGCGTGCTGCACGGCGATCCGGGCTCCGAGCAGTTCCTGTCCGAAATCGTCGGCGCGGCCGCGTATCCGGACCGCCACATGAGCATGGAGTCGATCTACGAATACGGGTCGCGGGCCGGCGTGTGGCGCATCCTGCGCGAATTCGAGAAGCGCGGGTTGCCGCTGACGGTGTTCGGCGTCGGCATGGCGATCGAGCGTCATCCGGAGCTCGCGCGCGCGTTCGTCGAGCTCGGCCATGAGATCGCGTGCCACGGCTGGCGCTGGATTCACTACCAGAGCATGACGCCGGAGCTCGAGGCCGAGCACATGCGCCTCGGGATGGAAGCGATCGAGCGCGTGACCGGCGAGCGCCCGCTCGGCTGGTATACCGGCCGCGACAGCCCCAATACGCACCGTCTGGTCGCGGAATACGGCGGCTTCCTGTACGACTCGGACAACTACGGCGACGACCTGCCGTTCTGGATGGACGTCGGCGTGTCGGGCGGCGGCACGTCGCCGCAACTGATCGTGCCGTACACGCTCGACACGAACGACATGCGTTTCGCGACGCCGCAGGGTTTCAACACCGGCGATCACTTCTTCGACTACCTGCGCGACGCGTTCGACGTGTTGTACGCAGAGGGCGACGAGGCGCCGAAGATGCTGTCGATCGGCATGCACTGCCGACTGCTCGGCCGGCCGGGCCGGTTCCGCGGGCTGCAGCGTTTCCTCGATCACCTCGAGAAGCACGATCGCGTATGGGTGACGCGCCGTGTCGATATCGCGCGTCACTGGCGTGAACATCATCCGTATCAGCCCAATCATCGAAACGAAGGGAAAGCATGAAGGCGATGCGCTACACGTTGGATCAACTGAACACGATGGCGCCGAGCGCATTTGTCGCAGCGCTGTCGGGGATCTTCGAACATTCGCCGTGGGTGGCCGAGGTCGCCGCGGGCGAGCGGCCGTTCGCGAGTATCGATGCGCTGCACAAGACGATGTCGGGTGCGGTGGAAACGGGCGGCGAAGCGCGCCAGCTCGCCCTGATCAACGCTCACCCGGAGCTGGCCGGCAAGGCCGCCGTGCGCGGCGAGCTGACGGCCGAGTCGACGCGCGAGCAGAGCGGCGCGGGCCTCGGCCAGTGCACGCAGGAAGAGTTCGACAAGCTGCTGACGCTGAACCGCACGTATCGCGAGAAGTTCGGCTTTCCGTTCATCCTCGCCGTGCGCGGTTATGACCGGCACGGCATCATCGCGAACTTCGAGTCGCGCGTGAATCATTCGCGCACCGAGGAACTGCGCGCGAGCCTCGACCAGATCTACCGGATCGCACGCTTCCGCCTCGACGACCTGATCGACGCCTGACATCGCAATCCGGCCTGCTGCGTCGCAGCGGCCGGATCGCCTCACTGAAACAAGGAAACATCATGGCTGTTCCGCTTCTCGATCCCAACGCCCCCGATTTCACGCGGCGCTACGTGAATCTCGCCGACCCGCGTCTCGGTGCGCAGGCGCTCGAAGCCAGCGACGATTTCTTCGCGCCGAAGGACCGGATGCTGAATCCCGAGCCGGCCGTCTTCATCCCGGGCAAGTACGACGACCACGGCAAGTGGATGGACGGCTGGGAAACGCGCCGCAAGCGCACGACGGGCTACGACTGGTGCATCGTCAAGCTCGCGCGCCCGGGCGTGATCAAGGGCTTCGACATCGACACGAGCCACTTCACCGGCAACTTCCCGCCGGCCGCGTCGATCGAGGCCGCCTTCGTGGCCGACGGCGCGCCGACGCACGCGACCGAGTGGGTCGAGATCGTGCCGTCGACGACGCTGCAGGGCAACAGCCACCACTACGTCGAAGCGAGCGACGCACGCGCATTCACGCACCTGCGCGTGAACATCTACCCGGACGGCGGCATTGCGCGCCTGCGCGTGTACGGCCAGCCGCAGCTCGACTGGGCCGGCGCGAGCGCGACCGAGCAGTTCGATCTCGCGGCGCTGGAAAACGGCGGTTATGTCGTGGCCGCGAACAACCAGCACTTCGGCGTCGCGTCGAACCTGCTGCTGCCGGGCCGCGGCGTGAACATGGGCGACGGCTGGGAAACCCGCCGCCGCCGCGAGCCGGGCAACGACTGGGCGATCATCGCGCTCGCGCAGCCGGGCGTGATCCGCAAGATCGAAGTCGATACCGCGTTCTTCAAGGGCAACTACCCGGACCGCTGCTCGATCCAGGCTGCGTACGTGTCGGGCGGCACCGACAGCTCGCTGATCACGCAGTCGATGTTCTGGCCGGTGCTGCTCGGCGAACAGAAGCTGCAGATGGACAAGCAGCATTACTTCGAGCACGACATCGCGTCGCTCGGCCCCGTCACGCACGTGCGACTGAACATCATCCCGGACGGCGGCGTGTCGCGCCTGCGTCTGTGGGGGACGCTCGACCAATGAAGACGCTTGTTATCGAACCGCTGACCAAGGAAGCGTTCGCGCCGTTCGGCGACGTGATCGAAACGGAAGGGGCGAAGCAGATCCCGATCAACCTCGGTACGACGATCCGCTTTCACGATCTCGCGAAAGTCGATGTGACCGATGAAGACGGCCGCACGCTCGTCAACCTGTTTCGCGGCCAGCCGCGCACGCTGCCGTTCGAAGTGAAGATGCTCGAGCGGCACCCGCTCGGCAGCCAGGCATTCGTGCCGCTGAACGACCAGCCGTATCTCGTCGTCGTGGCGCCTGCCGGCGATCTCGACCCGGCGCAGATCCGCGCATTCGTGACGAGCGGCTGGCAGGGCGTCAACTATGCGAAGGGCGTGTGGCATCACCCGCTGATCGCGCTCGGCGGCGTCAGCGACTTCATCGTCGTCGATCGTGGCGGGGACGGCCTGAACCTCAACGAGCAGGATCTGCAGGAATCGCTGTGGCTCACCGACGAGGCGCTGCACGCGCTGACGGCCTGAGTCGTCGCCGGCGTTTCTGCGATCGCCTGTCGAAACCCGCGCAACGTGCGCGGGTTTTTTTATGTGCCGTGCGTTTCCGCGCGATTCAGGTCGCCACAGCCTTGCGCGTGTCGCGCGAACCGGTGCCGCCGCGCCGCCGGTTCGCGACCGGCGCATGCTGCGCCATCAGTTCGGCGATCCAGTCGACGAAGACGCGCACCTTCGCGCTGACGTGCCGGTTCGGCGGGAACGCGACGTACATCGGCATCGGTTCGAGCTGCCATCGTTCGAACAGCGGCACCAGTTCGCCACGCGCGCGATACGCGGCAGCCATATAGTCGGGCAGCCACAGAATGCCCAGCCCGGCGAGGCCGGCCTCGAGGTACGCATTGCCGTCGTCGACCGCGAGCACGTAGCGCCCGCGCACGTCGACGCGCTCGCCGTCGCATTCCATCGCAAACGGCAACGCCTTGCCGGTACGCGCCCACAGGAAACCGACGATCCGGTGATCGGTGTCTTCCAGTTCGTCCGGATGCGAAGGCGTGCCGGCGCGCGCGAGATAGGCCGGCGACGCGTACACGCCGAGCCGCAGGTCGCCGACGCGGCGCGCGACCAGCGACCGGTCGGCCGGCTCGCCGCCGCGCACGACGCAGTCGACGTTCTCGCCGATCACGTCCACCACGCGGTCGCTGACGCCCATGTCGAGCTGGAGGTCCGGATAGCGCGCATGGAACGCCGGCAGCGAGGGGATCAGGATCAGACGCGCGAACGGGCTCGGCACGTCCACGCGCAGCCGCCCCCTCGGCGACGCGGACGCTACCGACAGGCTCGTCTCGGCATCGTCCATGTCGGCCAGCAGCCGCACCACGCGCTCGTAGTACGCGGCGCCGTCGGCCGTGACGACGACCTTGCGCGTCGTGCGGTTGAACAGCTTCACGCGCAGCCGCGCTTCGAGCTGCTGCACCAGTTGCGTGACGGTGGTGCGGCTCATGTGCAGCGTCTCGGCCGCCTTCGTGAAGCTGCCGGCTTCCACTACGCGGGCGAACGCCTGCATTGCGTCGAATCGATCCATCGGGTCAGGGCTCCGCATCGGTCGGACATGGTTTGTTTGGGGTGCGCAAACAGTGTTGGACAGGGTTGCCGGTTTATCCGCCGGGCAACGGTCCTTAAAGTGCCTTCATCGTTGATCCAGGGGCGGCTTCGCCCCACTGACTGATGGAGGTGTTGAATGGCAAAGCGTAGCGTAGTTTTTCCGCCCGGTCGCCAGGCGCTGTATGAGCGCAACCGCTATTCGCCGGCGCTGCGCTCGAACGGTTTCCTGTTCGTATCCGGGCAGGTCGGCAGCCGCGACGACGGTTCGCCCGAACCGGAGCTGGGCGCGCAGGTCCGCCGCGCGTTCGACAACCTGAATGCGGTGCTGCGCGCGGCCGGCTGCACGTTCGACGATGTCGTCGACGTGACGGTGTTCCTCGTCGACCCCGAAGCGACGTTCGAGCGGATCTGGGAGATCGTTCCCGAGTATTGGGGCGCCGCGCCGCATCCGACACTGACCGCCGTCGGCGTGACCTGGCTGTACGGTTTCCAGTTCGAGATCAAGGCGATCGCGCGGCTGCCGGAGCCCGTCGACGGGTGACGTGACGGGCAGCGCACCTGCGTTGCGTGCCGGTGCGCGTCACGGGGCGACGAGCGGCTCGTGCGGCTGTTCGGCGTGAGCGTCGCGGTGTCGCCCGACGTTGCCTATCACGTCGTGTTACGTGCCTGGCTCGCGGACGAAGTGGTCGTGGCGCGTACCTGGCGCCATCATCGCGCGTGCTATCGTGTCCGCATCGCCACCGCACGACGTCCTGTTCCGGACGTGTTCCTCCGATGAGCCAACCTGAAAACGACCTCGCAATCCTGCTGCGCACGATGCGACCCGAACTGCATCCGGGCGCATACGCGTTCGTCTCGCTGCCGACCGGTGCAGACGTGTCGTTATCCGAAACGATTGCGACGTTCCGCGAAGCGGAAGGATTGACGGTCGTGGTCGGCGAGGAGGCGGCCGCGCGTCACGGCTGGCCCGTGCTGTTCCGCGCCGCGTGGATCACGCTGACCGTGCATTCCGACCTTGCGGCCGTCGGCCTCACGGCGGCGTTCGCGCGGGCGCTCGGCGCGGCCGGTATCAGTTGCAACGTGATGGCCGCCGCGTATCACGATCACATCTTCGTGCCGTTCGATGACGGCCCGCGTGCGCTCGATGCACTCGTCGCGCTGCAGCGCGACGCGATGCGCGGCTAGCACACGGCGCATTCGGAACAGGCAAAAAAAGTCCTTCGCGGATTTCCGAGGATGTCGCTAACCGCCGTCGGTTTGTTCACGCAGGCTTCGGCCAGCCGGCTAGGAACGCGGCCCGAATCCCCGATAGGGAGATAACGGCACGATGTTGGTGACCTCGAGCATGCCGGCTGCGACGAGCGGGAGCGATTCCAGTCCTTCTCGTACCTGTACTTCGTCCTCGGCCTCAATAAGCAGGCAAGCGCCAGGCATATCGCCGCGTTGCCAGATTTGACGGATGAACCCCTCGGAATAAAGCGTTCTGGCACGCTGCGCTTCGGCCTCGAGCCGGGATTGAAACTCCGTGTCGGAAAATTGCTCCGTTCTGCGGCGCGATAGTGTCAGGAATTGCATGGTGTTCCCCAAGTAGAGATTCACGCCAGTTTCCTACCGGATATCATTGCGGCATAGGACTGATCCGGTCATGGATCGGACCGAAAAGGGTCGACATGCTAAATCTCCGACAGCTCGATTGCTTTGTTGCCGTAGCCGAATGTGAAAACCTTGCGGGGGCGGCACAGCGTCTCAACATTTCGGCTTCGCCGCTGAGTCGACATATCCTTGCCCTCGAGGAACGGCTCGGACTGCAGCTCTTTGAGCGGTCCCGTCAGCGTTTGTTCTTGACCGAAGCGGGAAAAGCTTTCCTTGACGAAGCGCGCACGCTGTTGGCTCATGCGGCACGCGTGGAGAACAGCGCGAGAGCCTTGGGCCGCGGGGATATCGGGAGAGTTACGGTCGGTTATGTCGAGGCTGCGGTGCACGCTGGCGTACTTGCGGCAGCCATACGCGGTCTCAGAAGGCACTTCCCGAATATCGAAGTACAGCTTCAATCGCTGCGTTCGGCACAGCAGTTGAGCGCGTTGCTCGACCGCGAGATCGATTTCGGCTTGTTGCATACTCCACCAGAGAACGTGGATACGCTGGTTTGCGAACCGGTCTGCGAGGACGCTTTGCTTCTGGCAGTCCCGGCATCGGATGCGCTTGCAGCGGCAGACTGCGTGTTGCCGGAACAGCTTGACGGCCGGATCTGGATCACACGGCGTCGCAGTCTCAACCCGCCGGCGCACGAACGATTCCTCGCGGCTTGTCGCGCTGCGGGATTTTCCCCCGACAATCGATTCGAAGCGGACGACGTTCTGACTTTGCTCGGAATTGTCGGAGCGGGCCTCGCCGTTGGCCTCGTGCAGGCGAGTGTGTGCCACATCGTCGGGCCTGACGTGGTCTTGAAGCCGATTCCGTGGTTCCCCCAGCGCGTACCAGTCTATCTTGCCCATCGGCATGGCGACAGCCGTCCCGCTATCGAAGTGTTGCGCAACATGGTTCTCGATACGGCCGGGCCAACCGTGCGACAACGTCAACGCATCGTTTGACCTTGCGAAAAGCGTGTGAGTCCAACGACCGCTTGCTGAATGGCGCCGACGTCCGAGCAGACGATCGACGGTACGGGCGAGCGACTCGACATGGCCGAACACCGACAGCCTGTCGAGCGC
>JAJJMA010307018.1:0-16517 GCA_023529015.1 Papaver nudicaule | reverse complement strand
TAATTGACAGTGAGGATATTGTGGTGATTTCAGATGACATTGATGAAGATCTTAATATATAGTCGGCATTACAGCTTATATATAAACATACCTTACGTTTGGTCTCACTAGATAGTTTTAGTGGATCTGTGTCGTCGTAGGAGCATTATGTAACTTGCCTGAACAAAATTTTATGTGAGGAGTAAAAAATGTTGTGGGATGCTTTGATATACTCAACCACTATCTTCACATGGATTAAATTTTCTTTTATTTCAGATTGGAAAAGATGTGGCTGCACCAACAACACGGAGTAAAAAAAAAAATTGCACGGCAACAGGCCAGGTTGTCATTATCTAGAGTTTCATCCACCAACAGAGTTCAGTCCATGTTAATACTGTGAAATAGGTGCAGTATCTTCTCCGAAGCTAAGATATGTTCATGTTTAGGGATCCAACATAACCATTTTCATCTCTTAAAAGCCACATTTTCGACTTAGGCTGCCATTGGAGCAGCTCCAATGATGACGGGTATTTGCCTTGCTCTTAACTTACATTTTCAAACAGATTTTTATTTCAGTATCTTACTCACTTATTTATAACCATTCTGCGAATTAATTTTACCTATATGAAATTCCATTAATAATATCAGAATGTTATATGAAATTCCACGCTGATAGACGACTCTTTGCTTAATTTTCTTACTTACGCGTCAGTCGTCACCCCAGGAATATTTCACAGGAATGAGGTAATTCGTAGGAACGTTCTAATTACTGATGATAATAGAAGTACCACTTGAATATAAGACATTAGGCGAATTCAAAATGCTGATTCTTTTTTGGGGTTGTAGGTACCGATTCAGGCTGTGAAGGAACACTTATCAAAGGAAAGAACCGAGTGTGGAACAAATGTTTGAAGGAAGAGAGACGACAGAAGTTGAGGAAATACGTGTACTTTATACTAAGATTTGTTTTCAAGATAAATATGAAGGAAGAGAGACGACTGTAGTTGAGAAAATACGGGTTCTTTATACTAAGATTTGTTTTCCAGATAAAGACAACTGGATCTTTATCTTTTAGGTTTATATCAAGCCAAAACGAAAATTTTCTAATAGGGAACTAATGGATACAACAAAACAAGAATTATACTTCATGTTTAAGTTCTTCCATATACTCGCTACTAGCTGATTTTTATTCATTTTTGCCAGTTCCAAAAGTTGTGATACGGGTTCACAACAAAGAGTACGACAGAAGCAAAACGGTAACCACCCGGTGCGTAGCACGGGTTACTTACTAGATCACATCCTCGGCCAAGAGCACATCCTTGGCGCCCCACCTCCTTCACCGTGCCTTACCCACCTTGTTAAAGAGGCTCAATTCCAATTTGCAAGGGAAGACTTGCAGATGTCACTGTAGTACAGTGGTAAAGTCGCTTGGTGGTGATACCAGTGACCTGAGTTCGAAACTCGTCTGCATCGGGGTGGGGAGGATTTTTTTTTATTTCTTTGCCTAGCTACCTGGGTTTGTAGGTAGTGGGCTTCGGTCCAACTTTAATATAACCTTTACAATTCAAAAAAAAAAAAAAAGGAAGATTTTTTTAGCTCTTCCCTTTTTTAGCTCAAATATTTAGAACACCCAAGTTGCCATTCTATTAGCCCTGACACAAGTGGCCTAGCAAATGTAGCTTCATTAGTCCGACAAGGAAGCGACATTGGGCTAAGACAAGGAAGGCCATATGACATGCATATGACATGCATATGACATTGATTGGTCAATGTCAAGTGTCCAAGGATTTTGAGTTGGCCCAGCTCAAGTATGCAATCAAGGACATGGAAAAGGTCAAGGGAATGACCTTAGCATTAGGCCAAAGCTTAGCCAAGGCTTTGGAAATGCATGAGAGGCAATGGCGCTGCCAAACGCGTTATTGCAAGTCCGTACTCAGCCAAAGGTAACAAGAAGGCTAAGGCTTGTGGGCCAAAGCTATGCATGAGTTTACAAGGCTTAATAGCATGTGTATGCACTGGTTGTGGCGTCCAATTAAGTGTAGCATATGGCCTGGATGGGATGGCGCAGCATGGCTTGGTAAAAGCCCATATGAAGCTTAAAAGTTGACCAAAGCTTGGATACGCGTGGCCTGGGTAGAAGGATGGTGAAGAACGGTTACAAAGGAAGTTTGTGACTGTGTTTGGCTCGTGTAACTACTAAGGACAAGTGCAGCAACATTAGGCATGCCACAGAACATGCTAGCAGTTGAAAAGCACTACTTGACGGTTACAGTAACTACCTATGGACACTTGGATGTCCATGGCTTGTGCAAACAGTTGCACACGGTTTTGGCTAGGTCTGGCACTATAAATAGACCAGAAATATATTGTAATTGGTGTTCTTCGTTTTAGGAGAAAGAGAGGGAATTGTAGGGAAAAATCTCATAGGCTTAGGCAGAGTTTTTAGGCCATTTTAGGGAGTTTGGCATCACTTGGGAGTGATGGCCATTTGTAGCCCAGATTTGGGTGAGTTTTGTATTCTTCCTTGAAGTAATGAATTAAGTTGTTGCTTCTAAATATGTGTTTATGAATGGTGTTGATATTGTGTGGAATTAATAGCATGGCAAAGCCTTAGTGTAGTATGGGATGCACTAAAGCATGAGAGAAAACGAAGAAAGACTTCCGTTGCCAATCTTAGATGATTGTGGGTGCACTTGAATTGAGTAAGTGTGTAAGGCTGAGCATTGATGGGTAAAGCTTGATTCACTGAACCATTAGTGTTGCCGAGTCATTCCTAGGCCAAAATTGGTTGACGCTAATTTGGAGGTGTGACGCATTCCGTGGCATGTTAGTATGTATACGTTCCAAAGAGTTCGAACTTTATACCATAGCGTCTATGTTGGTGTCTCAACTTCAGTTGATTCTAGTTTTTGCTTTCATTGATTGTCAATTTGTAATCTTGTCATGATAAATCTGTTCCTCCCAATTTTATATCTCAACCTAAGCCCACAGCTCAAGCCCAAATACATGAATCGGTTCTATAAAACTAATCAGTCTAAAGTCTAAACCATGAAAAATGGAGAGAACCCCAAATCTGGTATACGTACAACATTGTTGGTAGCTTTTCAAACTTAAGCCATAGTTAACTAAAACAATTTTGGGGAATGATTTCTCTAATTAGTGTCAACAGTTAAGACAAACTGTTGACAAAGTTTAGGCCAAACACAAAATCTGCTAGCTAGCAGCAGTGGTACTAATAGCTATGGTTGGTCAAGGAGGAGAGGAGGACTATGAGTCTATGACCCATTGCGCTGGAAAAACAGGACATAATTTTGTATCACTACTTTAATATAACGGTAAGCCTACAAATGGGATCCACCCCACCAAAACTAGCAGGAGGCACATTCGTTGCGAGGGGCGGTTTTATTTGTGGTTTGTAAAATGAGTTGCTGATAGATATTCTCTCTGTTTTCAAAATATAGGCACATTAGACAATTTCCTAAAAAATAAGGAACTTAATTAAACTAAAAATATTTGACTAGATTTTTTTTTATGATTGGTTTATTGTTACAAGTGTCATGTGTTAACAAGGAAAATATTAGTTTTAGTGAAATTTTGAGTTTAATTAAGTTCCCTATTTTTTAGAGAAATGTCTAATGTGCCTAGGGGTGAGCAAATTGACCGGAACCGCAGATTTGGACCGCAACCGTCCGCAAATTTGCGGTTTGGGCCCAAACCGTTCAGCCAATGGGCCGGTGGCGGTTTAAAATTCGAATTCGCATGATTTAGCGGGGCGGTTGCGGTTGGCCCATGAAAACCGCGGATTTACCCACAACCGCAGGTATTATCGTAGTATTAGTAATATCCTAGGGATATTATTGGAATTCAGGGTATTAAAATCACTCGATCTGGTTTCTCTCCTCATTTCTTCTTCTTCTTTCTTCTTCTTCTGCTCCTGCCTTTTGTTTCGTTTTTTTCCTTCGTTTTTCCTCTTACGGAAACTCCTCCTCCATTGAAACGCAAACCCTTTCTCTTCTTTCTATCCCCTTTCTTTCTCCGCCTCTTTTTCCATCTTTTCTTATCTTCCTCCACTTCAATGACTTGTCTCCATTATCTTCTTGGAGATGATTGCAACAGACAATTTTTTTTCTTTGCTTTGAATTGCAACAGACAATTAATAGTAGGAAGAATATATTTGGATGTAAATCGAAGAAAACATACTGGGAGGAAGAGAAATTTGTACGATGGTGTTTCTGGTTGAGTAAAGTATACAGTAGGAAGAAGGATGGGTTTATAGAGAAGTTTTTTTCTTAAATTTATTTACAGAATAGATCTCATCTGTTGAGATCTAGTTTTATAAGTTGTTCATTTTACTGTAAATTTTGGTTGATGATTCTCATCTGTTTAGATCTAGGAAAAAGGGTTTGTTTAGAATTGAGAATCAAAACAAAGGGTTTGTTTAGAATTGAGATTAGGAAAAAGGGTTATGACTACATTACCATAAGACTGCTTCCATTACAAAGGTTTTTTTTTTTTCTCTCTTCAGAGGAGAGAAAGGGTTTCTGTTTTGAAAGAAAAACTTTCTTTTCTTTGGGTCTCTGTGATTTAGTCTGATTCCCTCTTCTTCTTATGGTTCTTCTAGAAATTATATGAATAATTTGAAGTTCTGTTGTATGATTTTCATTTCTTATGTTATCTGGATTTTGTTACTATTGATGCCCAAATCTATGATGCTACCATCTTGTGATAGAATCCGTAAAATGTAGAGAAAATTGATCATATGGACCTGGCCGCAAGCGGCCAGGTCCTAGCGGACCGCTAAAACTCACATTTTATCTAATACCCAAACGATACGTCACTAAACAAGTTTCCTAAAATATCCCTCAATCTCTAAATTTCAGTTTCCTCTACATCTCCGTCTCTTATCGATCTCCAGTTTTTTCTTTCAAAACTCCATCTCCACTTTCAGTATTTGCCTCCGTCTCCACCACCACCACGAAAACACCACAATCTCCATCACCATCAAGAAAAACAACAGCAGCAACAACCACCAACAACAGCAGCAACCACCAACAACAGCAGCAGCGAAAATTGAAGGAGAAGGTCAGTTACAACTCATCGGGAAAGATGATATGGAAGATGAAGAAGATTTGTTTGAAGCGATTGATAAATGTAATCTCCATCTCTGATTTTCGGAATTTAACCTAACATTTTTGAATTCATCTTAGATCTAGAGCTGTTTTTATCTTGATTAATTTCGTTGATTTTGTTTGAATTTCTTCGTTATTTTACTTGTAGAAGATGCGATTGAATGTTATCTCAGTATAGTTTTGATGATACAAGCTAGATCTAGGTTGTTTAATATGTATTATTCACGTCGTTGATTAGATTCATGAATTAGCTTTAATTTGTCTGTTTCGGATCTGTGCTGTTCTTGGTGTTGGTAAGATTCTTGGTAATGAAAAAAATCAAAATCCAATCCAATGAACATATGCAGGCATTAGATTATGTCGTAGCTAACAATTCATTTTGTCTGTTTAGGATCTTACTTGACTACGGAGGCATTAGATTGGACAGTAACTGAAAATTTATTTTGTAGATCTATACAATTTTCTACGGGACTATGTATCTATCAGAAGGAAATAAAAATTTAGATATTGAGATGCTGAGTATAGATGAGTGTAAGTAAACCATGCAGGCCATAAAAACGGCTGTAATGCAAAATAACATTTCATCTTATAGAAATTTGACAACACAATGATAATATGGGAATGGCAAATGTTGACAAGTGCTAGAATTAATCTCGCTGGAATTGTATAAATCCATTCAGATCCTCACTTACGCCTTTTTTGTTTGTTTGTTTGAAATCTTCATTTGATTTGTTTGATTTGTGATTATTTTTTGTTGCTGATGAGTTTTTGGTGTGGTTTTCTTGGTGTAGGATTTAATGTGGAGACTGTAGAATACAAAAACATCAGTTTCACTGTGTGGGATGTTGGAGGTCAAGACAAAGGTAACGATTTGTGACACCTAACATTGCTAAATGATTATTTTGAATTGGTTGTTCTGTTGAATTTAATTACTGCAATTATCGACACTTATATCTGGGTATTATTAGTGTAGTCATACTTATACCTGGGTTTTATCAGTGTTTAATTCCTGCAATTGTTTAATTCCTGCAATTGTGTGGGATGAATTTAATTCCTGCAATTATCGACACTTATATCTGGGTATTATTAGTGTAGTCACTACTTATACCTGGGTTTTATCAGTGTTTAATTCCTGCAATTGTTTAACTTTTGCAATTGTGTGGGATGAATTTAATTCCTGCAATTATCGACACTTATATTTGGGTATTATTAGTGCAGTCACTACTTATACCTGGGTTTATATCCGTGTTTTTACAACTTCTATGTCATTCAGTTGAACACATCCGCACTCTTTTCCTAAAAAATTCTAGCATTATCACCACTCATACCCAGGTACTATCAGTGTTGTAACCACTTGTACCTGGGTTTATATCAATGTTTTTACAACTTCTATGTCATTCAGTTGAAAACTCAAGTAATACCCCTTTCTCTATTTAGCATTAAGTGCACCACTTATACCCATGTATTGTCAGTGTTGTCACCACTTGAAAAACATCATTTTTACTTTAATTTACCTATTTTGATGTTAGTCTGGTTGAAGAACTGGATCATAGATGAGCATTATATCTGTACAAGTTAGTTTATTAAGAATTGATTGAAACCTTGCATACATGTAGTGACTTGATACATTGAGTTTATGACTGGTACATGAGAATGAATTCCACATAGGTTTTTACAAAGATTCTATGAAACAAACATTTTGGACTTTTATTTGAAAACATACCGATAAAGACTCATTCCTTAAGCACCATCATGTTTAACCTCTATGCGGTTTTCTATTGATCCCAATATTTTCTACTCTCAAACCACAAAAGGATTTTGATACACGATAATGCAGTTATGGAACATTTAAGATAATTGTGTATGAAATGTTTATTTGTTCAGTCCCTCGTATCAAGCAGTTATACAACAAAAAATTGATGACAGGCACTGCTTAGTCATTAGCATTTGTATCTGCACTCATTCTTACTGTTGTTTTTGCAGCCGCTTTTACGGTACCAGGTGGAACTTACAGTGAGAATGCTGATATCCATAACAGAGGAATCCCAATATTTTTACACAAACACTCATTCTTAGTGTTTTCGCTAGCTAATGGTGTGTCTCTATTCTCTTCAACATCATCACTTCTAATGTTCTTAGGTATTCTAACATTGCAGTATGAACATGGTGATTTCCTGTGGTTCATTATGCTCTCACAAAATTGATCTGATTAGAGCTTTATATAAGAAATGGGAAAATAGAACATGTACATCAACCCAGCTACAAATTCAATAGTTGTGCTTTGTGATCAATACTCTTCCGGTGGAAGTTAAATGTTGTATGCCCACCCAAAATTATTAACCATTATTATTATGACCTGCAATCAACGTTTTATTATTGTAGAAGTGCTATAGGGTCTCTTAGACTCTCAGATGCATACTGGCTAGCACTAAGATCATTCATCTTTGTCTTGTAGGCACCAAAAGAGTACGGTATACTTTCCATACCAATCGAAATGCATCTGTAAAATATGTGCACCAAGTGAGTGGCGCGGGTACCTATCTAAATCGCCTTTGGAGCCATGACGTTCTACTTGTCGTCATTGGTAACTTGCTGCAACTTGATTAGTGACTTGTTTGTCATTATCTCATTGCAGTCTCTTTTCGATTTCATATATGAGAAGAAAAGAGTTGAGCCTGGCACCAATAGATTGGTAAGTTTTCTTCTCCTATTTTGATCTGTACTTTTTAGTTCTTGGAGTAGTAATAATGTTTGTCAGTAGAGTTCCAATTGTGTCCACTAAAATGACAGTAATTAGAGAAATATTTTAATATCCAGGGAGGATATATTCAGAATTTGAATTGTGGGAACTAAAAGTATCGACTTCTGTTTAGCTGAGGAAGTAAAATTTGATGTAGATCATTGCTTTGCACTGTCACTTCCAGGATGGAGAATGAGGATCATCTTTCTGTTTTTAATCTTACAGATCTATCATTCTTGCAAAGCTTTTTCTTAATCTGATTGGGTTATTTGTGTACAGGTGAGATCTTTCAGTCATTGTGAGAGTGCAGCCATCTCCCTTGGTGATTTGGGGATGACTGGCAAGGAAGAAGAGTTATCCGTACAATTACTCTGAATGCACAGAGAAGTTGATGGAAAGGATCAGACTGAGGCGTAAGTGAGGATCTGAACTGGTATCGCAGACATTTAGTGGAGTGAAATTCTATGTTTTTGGGCATTATTAGTGTTTAAATATAATGGAAGGGGTATGTTAGGAAACTTTATAATGGTCAGCTGATGTGTAATTGGTCATTTGCCCAGAATGTCTTAATAAAAAGAATCTTTTTAGATACTGTCCATATGATCAAATTGGAGTTTTAGCATGGTTTTACATAAAGTTCTACACAAAATTGGTCCTCCGGACCAATTTTGTGTAAAATGTATGCACTAGATTTTTTTTATTTTTTTATTTTTTTTTTGGTATTGAAAACCGCGGGGGCCCGCGACCAAACCGCAAGAACCGCAAGAACCGCGGTTCTAAAAACCGGCGGTGCACGGTGCAGGCGCGGTTTGATTTTCCAAACCGCACCTTTTGACGGTTTGGTCGCGGGTACCCCCTAAACCGCAACCGTCACCCCGTTGCTCACCCCTAAATGTGCCTATGTTTTTGAAACGGAGGGGTTAGTATTTTTCTTTTTCGTGAGTGAATGGTTAAAGATTTTTGTTACGGTTACAAAATGAAAAATAAATTAGTATCACAAAACACAGCCAAAACCTACTACCTTCGTAAAGACCACCACACCACCACTATCTTTACTTCCACTGTCTCCATCATAACGTACCTATTGGTAGAACTAACGTCACTGGTATCATCACCCAATGATTTTACCTATGTACCTAAAGTAGAAACTCTTTAAATTAATACTCGTTAAACTAATAATCTATCTAAAATAATAGATTTTGGTGATCCCAACTAGGCTTGGACAAGTTAAAATTTAACTCGTTAAATTAATAATCTTTCTAAATTAATAAATTTTTCCAGTCCCAAGGCTATTAATTTAAAGAGTTTCGACTGTATATATTAGAAGTCCATTTATCTTTCTACTCCCATGTCCCACCTCTTAACAATTATACAGTTTCACACAACTCAGACCTTCTAAACCTCACGTCATTGGGGCGTACGGAAAAGTTTTGGGGCAGATTTATATTCGGTACGGAGAAAGCTACCGAGTGGTGTTAATGTTTTTATTTACACTACTCGGTAGTTTTATGAATTTATATTCAATAGCTAAAAAAGTCTGCCCCAAAACTTTTCCGTACGCCCCAATGACGCCAGGCTTCTAAATGCCTCTCCACACCAAAAAGACCATTGGCTTTTTACATGATTAGAGAGAGCATCATTGTCACAAAAATAGTCACTCTTAAGGATCTTCACCCATAGAGAATTAGCAGACAACACCATTCTCCATGCTAGTTTGGCGAGAAGAGCCTTATTCATAATACTAGGTATCTTAATGTTCATACTCCTTGAATTCTAGGCCTGGATATTTTTTGCCATTTTCTAAGAAAAATCTCACCATTATCAAAAATTTTATTCCACCAAAATCTCATTTGAATTGAGTCCATTTTGTCGGTTAACTTGACGGGTATATGGAATATTGATATATGGTGGGAGGCCAAAAAAGTTTAAAACTAAATCAAGAGCCAATTGTGATTGTAAATTAACAATAGCTGTGATTGGTACACCCCTAGCAAAAGTAATCATGTATAATTGACGGCGGTTTCAAAGGCAATCAGTCCAACACTTTTCTCATGTCCAACAATTTGGGATTGGGCCAGCAGATATATCTGTTTTTCGGTGAGTTGACATAACAAATTCTTGCAGCTATCTTATACCGTTGATCGCTAATTCTATATGTACCGCCGAGTGGATCTCCCACAAAATCCCGCGTGAAACATCTCGGCGGGTGGACCCGCTGGTGGGACATGGGTCCACGGGCCGTTGGATGCATCTACGGGATTTTGTGGGAGATCCACGGCGGTCAATATAGAATTATTGACCGTCGATTGAGTTTATAGATTTGCGGGAACCGGGTTCCACCGTTGATGAGATTGATAATAAACATTCTGTAATAAAATAGGGTACAGTGTAAAGAATATTTCAATGTATGGTAGTGTGAGTGTTGTCTAAAAGGGATAGAAATGTTTAGGACAAAGTAGATGATAGTCCTCAACTGCTCATTCCCCAAATATGCATTACATTACATCGGTAAGCCTTCACATCGGTAAGCCTTCTTTTTATAAATGAGAAATTAACAATCCAAGTGGAATAAACCACCATTTTTTTTTTTTTTTGGTATTCAATAAACCACCATTTTTAATCTAGACATTACAAACTACCTTTATAAAGCAAAGTCACCCACGAGATAAAGCAAACAATAAAGCAAACCCCTCAGGGTTTGACATACCTTGGGCAATGAGGCTCATTTCGGGAAATTTTGAACCAAATAACATATTGTGTGGTACATACATAAGACAATTTTAAGTAAAGCGACAGTTTTTGCCCGTGTGGCATTCTTTTTCTGAAGCATAAAGTAAATTTCCATATATATGATAGGGTTTGTGTTAATTTGTGTTTTCTTGTTGTAATTAGTCTTGTCTTATCATTTTATTCATCTTTGATTATCAACATCATCTCTGAACACCGACATTAAAGGTTCATCATCTGCTTTGTGGTACTATATCTTTACTTGTAAATCTTCCATCACTTGTTTTTTCGTTGTTCATATATATGTTTTTTCATCATTAGCATCTTCACCTTCATATATGTCTACTGATTCTACCACCATTAGCATCTTCATCTTCATATATATCTACTGATTTTACCACCATTAGCATCTTCAGAAGATGGAGATGGTGGTAGAATCAATAGATATAGATGAAGACGAATATGCTAATGATGAAAAAACATATATGTAAACAACACAAAAACAATAAGTGAAGGAAAATTTACCAGTAGAGATGTAGCAGCAGGAAGCAGATGATGAACTTTTTGTTAGGGCATTGTCCGGTCAAACCCACTAGCGTTGGTATGTCAAGCTGGTTGTCAGTTTTAGGTGTCAAAACACAATTCTTGATTTAGTCTACTAGAGTTTAGATTTCGGAATTGGGATATAGACTAAGTAGTAGAGACCTTGAAGACGAAGACTGTGAAGACAAAGAAGACATCAATTATTCTTCATCGACAAAAGGTTAGTAGGAGTTATGACTTTTATGAAAATTCTTTTATTCTACTTACTTTATCTTTCGAAATAGTCGGCTACTTTAGTAGAGATACTAATAGCGATTGAGATCGTGTTCGTGTCTACATGACCATGAGTTATGTTGGTATTTGTTCCCACGAATACTAAGGTTACAAGAATGCATGAGATAGATTCGATACCATTTGTCCATTGCAATGGTTTGCTTGCAAATCACTTGTTGGATATGGGTGAATCTAAAGGAGTACTCTTGAGCAAGAGTCCAGTGGATTATAGCTGAGGGCGACTAACACGTCTAAGTACTGGTCCAGCCCAGAACTTCCAGCGGATCCAAGTTAAACCCTAATCTGGAAAACGACGGTTCCCGAACCGTATGGTGAACAGTGACTTCGGAAAAACTCCTGAATTCCAAAGTGTCAATTTGTACGCATACTAGTACGTGAACCTCAGATTCGATGCATTTGGTCATGATTCAGATGGACGGTTTGCGAACCGCCCAAAGTGAATATTCTCTGGATTTTCACACGGGTTTAAACTCTGACTCCTTATCTCTTAGTTGAACTTGGTTATCACGAAAATATATTTTGTGGTCCATTTAACGGTTCTCAATGTGTCAATAAGATAAAGATTATCTCTGGTCTGTTGCGTATCAATCTTGAAGTGTTTTTGAGCTAATAAAACACTTGGTAGATAAATGATAAAAGATACCCAATTGAGATAAATCTAGGTTTCTTGGTTTGCAAGTTAGGGTTTCCTAAACTTGTGGAACAAGTAACTAGTTTCTTTATTCCAAAGCAACCTATCTTGTTGAGTGCTATAAATAGAGGTGTTTAAGGACGAAAACCGCAAGCATCAAGCATACGTGAAGATCCTCTGTGGAATTAATCGTAAAACTCTTTTCACTTCGGTGAATGCTTGTTGTGGTATAGTCATCCTCTATTAGGTAGCAGTTCTCTTGGGATTTACCTAACGACTATAAAGACTTCTCTTGAGAGTTGGGAAGCACAGGTAGGAGATTGAGACCTTAGTGGTTGAAATCGGAGTAACCTGTAATCTTGGTAACCTGATTACGTTCTTGTCTATTCTACGGTCCTTCTCTTCTGATATAAGGCCATTCAAGAACTGATACTTTACACACAAGGTTGAAAGGAAGCAACGCATGGCTGCACTCGGTGTTGTAAGACCTAGTTAGCTCCAATACTATAAATTTCTTAAGTGATTCTTCGTGTACAACTGAGGTAGAGACAAGTTGGGCATAGTTTACTCGGTTTACTTGTCAGCCCCCGCTTGTAAGTAGATTTTCATATGACCTGGAGGAATCCGACGGAAGTCACTTTGTGTATGTCAAACTGATAGAGGACAGTTCAAACATACAGTTTATAATTGAGGTTGCAAAGCCGGAATTATTAACACAAGCCTTTAACAGCGGTTAAATCAACTCATAAGCCTGTAAAGGACGTCAGCTAGGGGAATCAAGTGCGTGACTATCTGTGGGGATCTAGAGACGTAAGGAGTGCGACAGTAGCCAGTTCGCTTTGAGGGTTGGAATTGGTCTCTGCTACATCGCAGACCGAAGTCTTATAGTAGGCAGTGTTTGTAGACAGTTTGTACTGTGCGGTGTTCAATCTGGACGAGGTCCCGAGGTTTTTCTACAGGTCGTAGTTTCCTCGTTAAAAAAATCTTTGGTGTCTTGTGTGCTTTACTTTCCGCATTACATTCTCTGATTATATAATCAAAGCAAACACAAGAAGTACGTTATTATAAACCTGATCGTTGTCCTCAATCCATCCATTGGATTTACCAAGACCCTGTCTTGCGTTGGACTGATCCTTGTGATCCAAACTCAGGTTAACGGATTTGGATATTGATTTTTTAGATCGTCCAGATCTGACCATAAGTCTTACGAGCCCAAACAAAAAGTTGGTTGTATTTCGATACCCCTGCTTTTCACTTTTAATATGAATAATCAAAGGTTGAAGGCTTTAATTTTTTCAAAACTAACTATAAATTATAATTTAGTTTGTTTACTAACTACTAAAATTTTCCGATGGCTACTGAAATATGATTGAAGGTTGTTATTTTTAACAAACTAAACTGAAATTTCTAGAGAACCCACATTTCATTTCTCATACTAATACCAGTATTAGTATTATTACCGAGCAATAACATTCTTCTTATTTTCATCGTTTGCTTTCATTAGGAAAATACATCCTTGTAAGGCCGTTTTTCATCATCATTAAGAAATACTGATAACCTTAATGTTGGACTTGCTCAGGGAAAGACTATAGAAATTAGTAATTAAGATTATATTCTAGTAATTAAGCAAAAATGATCACCACCATTAGGCATTGGCAGAGATGTGATCATAGTAATTGGCCTTACAAATTTGTTAGAGTTGGAAATTCAGTTAAGCCATTGATTCACCATTAGTAAGAACTTGTAAACCCATTGTTTGTTACTAGTCTAAAACCTCAAGCTCGTACACAAAATTAAACTCTTCCCGGTCATACACAAAAGATTCCAACTTATTCCCATGAGTTTTTGTTTTCGTGAACCTAGTTGATTATTGTTGTTTGAACGATCTCACAAATCAATATTCAAACAGTAACCTGAGTATAGTTCAGAGAACCAAACCCTAACAAGAACGTAGTTCTTGTAAATCTCAACAGAGATGGATTCACTCAAAGGTTATGAATCAACAAACTTGTAATTACTTCTATTATATAGATCAGAGACAATATAATGCGGAAGGGAAAAGTAATGCAAGACACCAGAATTTTGTTAACGAGGAAACTGCAAACCTAGCAGAAAAACCGCGGGACCTCATCCAGATGTGAACACCCTTAGTATGAACGGTATACAGACGCTAGCCTAATCTCAGACTTCGGACTGGACTGTATCGAGACTGGATTCACCCTACAAGCAATTCAGCTACCAATGTGCTCCTACGTCTCTTGGCTCCCGCAGTAGCCTACGTACTTGATTCCCCTAGCTGACGTCCTTTACAGGCCTAGGAGTTGCTCCACTTCCCTTCGTGAAGACTAGTGCTACCCTGCCTCTAACAGGACGCCTAAAGGTATCCAAGTAATTAAACGAGAATACGATTGTGATTTCCTTTAGACTTAAAGTCAAGGTTAATGGAAATCGATATGTTGAATGGGGCTTATTGATCTAGCCTAAACAACTTTACCTCCGAACGCGAGACGAACTTAATATGAAACCTAGTTCTTGAATTTGCGTTTGGGAACTTCTAGGGTTTACGATTCAAGATTTACCTTACGAAGTTTCTATCAAATATTGGTTGTGATAAGATTGAAAGAATTCAATCGACCCAAGATACATGATGGAATTTTACTTTCGACATGTGCTTCACGATCCTCAAGTGAAGTCTTTTCAATAGTCGTAGTCCTAAAAGGACTTTGAGATGACGACCAACCTTTATGCAAGGATACGTACAGATGTGTAGAGGATTGATTGTATCTTGCAGAAGTTCGTCTATTTATAGTGATCACCAAGGGAGGCTTTGCTTAAAGTTTAAGCAAACTTGAGTAGGGCTCAAGAAAGTTCCGGAACTAGGAAAGTCCATAACTTGAATACCCATTCTCAATCTTCTAAGAACTTTGGACTAAGCCAAAAGTTAAAGAAGACTCAACCTTGTTCGAAGGTTCGTGACTTCTGGTCCAATGCTTGTTTGGACATCGTTTTGCGACTTCTGGTCCAAACACTTAGTTTGAACATCGCTTGGATTAAGTTGTTGAATTCCATTGGCCAAGACACGACAAGTGCGAGAACTAATTATGTCTAGATCGAAAACTTCAAGATATGGAAGTTGGAAGTTTTCGCATGGCTTATGTGAACGCGTTCACAGAACAATCCTTAGAGTTCAGGAGAATTCATGAGAATTCTTGAAATCGTATGTACGCGTTCATACAGACTTAGCTCGTTCTCTGAGATCCCATAGTCAACATATGTACGCGTTCATGAACGCGTTCACCGTTGGGGTTGTTTCAAGAGAAAACTCAACATACTCTACCTATACAAATTATCACAAGTGTGACAAATGCAAAGGCGAAAATCCTAGAATACCTTCGGATCATATAAACAACATCACAGACTATTGGTATGATAGAAATGGTAAAAACGATACGGAAAGGGAATACCTTTCTAACCTTCAGCGAGGATGTTATGATTTATCAAGTAGTAAGCTTCGGTCTTCGTCTTCATCAGTCTTCGTCTCGATTACCTAGAACTATCCTAGTCCGAGTTGTAGAGTAAACTTATCAAGGATTGTGTTTTTGTCTCATAAACTTGACAACTGACTTGAGATAGCAACATCAGTGGGTTCAACCGAGCAATGCTCTAACAATCTCCCTCTTTGTCAATTTTAGTGACAAAAACCAATCTTACATATGGATTCAAAAAGTGAAATCTTTTAGCCCTAACCATACTGTACTTGATCTTCTTGTAATCTTCAGCGTCTTCAGATAAGAGTGTTCCTGCAAGCGAAGATTCAAGGTAGAGATAACAAACTCAAAGTCACCACACATCTTGGTTTCTAGATGGACATAGTCCAACAAGAGTTTTTTATGCAATTGAGTAGTATGTAAAACTTGGTAAGCATATTGCATCGATGCTTCAAGATACTACACAATTTGATATGTTCTCCCCCTTACTCAATACACTAATTTTTGTTATGCCATGACGAGCACATCGATTTTACTCCCCCTATGACAATGCCGTAGACAATTGTCGTAGTAGATAGAAAGATTTTACTCCCCCTTACTACAAGATTTCTCCCCCTTTTTGTCATAAAATGGACAAAGAAAAGAAATATAGGAATCCTCATAAAATCGCAATAATCAATGTAGACAAAGGTAAACATACCTGAAACGAGAGATAAAAAGATGCAATTCACTCGTAGATTCCACAGCCGCACTCCCCAAAAAGATATTACCATGAAGCACAAGTTCAAAAGAACTCTCCCCCATTTTGTGTCATTCCATAAGGAACAACGCGACTACCTTCCCAAGCAAGGTTTTAGGATAATATCTTGGGTACAATTTTCACAAGTGAAATTGTAGATATGTTTTTCTTTCCTAGCCAGTTACGGTCAAATAGGAATTCAAGGTTTAATCTTCCTACTTTCTCAGAGAGTTTCGGTCAACCATCG
>JAJJMA010307013.1:0-19450 GCA_023529015.1 Papaver nudicaule | reverse complement strand
TATGTATAAGCCAGTATAGGGTATCCAGCATAGCGTATTAGATATGGGAACGGGAAAGACTTACCACCAATGCCATCACTGTTGTTGTAGTTTGAAACAGCATCTATGAATGCGGAATCTTCCAAAATTAAACCATCTAGTGCCATATGGTTATCTATGGTTGCGTCCATTAGACGCTTCACTAAATCGTTAATGATATCAAATTTCCTCCCTGTGGCTCCATTATACAAGTTTTCTATGTGCCCATTCAAACCACCAGGTGTTGAGGGGCTAAACATGTGAGTAAGATAATAAGCAAAAGTAACAGGGTCAGTACCAGAGTCAACTTTGGAATCATCTTGCCAAACCCCACCTGGTGGGTTCATTGCAGCTTGAAAGGCGATTCCTGCTATCAACGTTGCCACCACCATTAATGCATTGACCCTCTCTTTCAGCCCTTCATGCTCATTACCATTTTTAGAGAAAGTCTTACTCTTATGCTTCTTAAGAAACCTGGTTTGTAGATCTTTCTTATTTTTTGGTGGTAAAGCGGTCATGGCTTCAGCAAAATCCTCATTCGTTATTTCAAGTTTTAAATTTCCACTCTCCAGTAAGTACTGTACCATCTGCAAACACAATTGATCAGTTAATTGAAAATGGAATCATTCACGAAAGATTTAACCAAATTTTAAATTTACCTCAATTTTTCTTGCTTCCGCAGCAAGTTGTAAGACTGTTTTGCCTTTATTGTCCTTGGAGTTGATAATAATATTTGGGTCTGAAGTCCTTGCAAGTGCCAACTTGTCTACCAATAGCGCAAGGGTCTCCACACTACAGTGACTTTTAACACACAAGTGTAGTATGGTCTCACCAGTTAGATCATTCTTTAGGTGAATCGCTTGGGGTAGTCCTTCTTCCATCAGCAGTTCCATGATCTCCACTCGGTTGTTCATAACTGCCAAATGTAGAGGTGTTCTTTGAGCTTCATCTTTAGCTTCACAGGCTTCAGGTCCAGCCGTCAGCAACAATTCCACCATCTCAAGACTTGCTCTTGCTGAAGCAAGGTGAAGTGGAGTCCATCCTTGGTTGTCTTTTTTGAATGCAAGATCACGTTTCCAAAATATAAGTTTTTTCGCCGATTTTATGTCATCAGACATAACCGCCATGTGCAATGGAGTTCTACGGAAACAAGTAAATACTTCGTTTACATCAACACCAAGGCATGAATCTATACAAGAGAATTTCTTTCGGCAGTAATCAAGAACTTTGCTTGATATTTCTATCAGTCTCTTCTCCATTCTAATGAATTTTCAAGATGCATGTACGTACGTAATTGTCTAGTGACAAACTTGACTAGAAGACCGGCCAGGTGCAAGGATTATAAATAGCGCTTCACTCAAGACCAAGATTTTATAAATGATAGCTTTTGATTGAGAATAATATTCTTTACGTCCAGTTCATCGCAGTGCCAGACACAATTTGGAAGGTATGCAACAAGGAAGAGGAAAATGCAGAGCATCTATTCATCCATGTGCACTAGCTAGGAAGGGAAGTTTGGCTTTCTTTTACCAAGGGCCTCTCTTGGAGTATGAATGAAGCAATACTACTGAACTTTGAAGCTTCAAGGAATCACTCTTTATCAGGTAAGAATCCTTATATCTGGAAAATTCTGCCATTTGCAATCATTTGGTCATTGTTGAAAGAGACGAGTGCTAGAGTCTTCAACATGAAGGAAACATCAAGTGGGGATTTAAAGCTGACATTGTTTTCATGGTTGTCCAATTCAGACACATTTCATTTGGTCCCTATGTCTAGCATCCAATTCCTTTTTCTTTTATTTGAGATCGTTAAAGAATTTTGGTGCCGATGAGTTTCAAACTCACACGTGTCATCACCCAGCGATTTTACCACTACACTGACTACAGTGACACCAGTAAATTAAATGCAAACTAGTAGAACCAAAATAAAAACAACTAATACTCGTATATTTATTTCAATAAGGAGCACATCAAATTGAACACAAACAACATAATAAACAGTAGCTATATAGACTAATAATTATTCTAAACAGGAGTCTGGTTCATCAATACAAGAAGAGGCTAATTGGGACCAAAGACCAAAAACAATAAATCCATTATAATGAAGAGCAGAGTAACCAACAATAAAGAAAATTAGTTTTCCAGCAGCCGTTGCATCCATACTATCGAAGACTTCTTTAAAGTAATCAGTAATTCCAATATTATGGAGGTGCCTCTTTCTCTTTCGGAGCTTAACTATCTGCCAAACCAAAGTCCAAATGAAGGAACCAATCCCCAAAATGCAGCAAACTCCAAAGAATACTTGAAGTATTATGAACTCAACTTTTTCTTGAACATAAAATCCTGGCAGCATAGCTACTAATATCGACAAATAACCAGTGGCAATACATCCTATTGAAATGCACATCAAGACAGAAATAACTCGTACTTGGGTGACAGATATTTTGATCATAAACCCACATACAACTAAAGCTATTATAGTAAGAGACACAAAAAGTGCAACTCCATTAGTAACTATATAAATCACGTAGTTTGTTGGGTAAGTATAACCCAATATAGGGTATCCTGCGTAGCGTATTAAATAAGGGAAAGAACCACCTTTGCTTATATTACCACTCTTGTTGTAGTTTGAAACAACATCAGTAAAATTTGTATCTTGTAAAATTAAACCATGATACGTCATATTGTGAAAAACTTCATCCCACGTACTGTATAGATTAGTCACAAAATCTCTAATATCAGAAGATCGTCTCCCCTTTGCTCCTCCATTACCAAAACTTAGAGAATTGGGCAAGTTGAAATCAATGTATGCTTGCAAACTACCAGTCATAGAGGAGCGAAACATATGATCAAGATAATAAGCGAACTTAAAAGGGTCAGTACCAGAGTTAACTTTAGAATCATCTTGCCAAACCCCACCTGGTGGGTTCATTGCAGCTTGAAAGGCGATTCCTGCTATCAATGTTGCCACCACCATTAATGCATTGACCCTCTCTTTCACCCCTTCTTGCTCATCTCCATTTTTAGACAAAGTCTTACTCCTATCCTTGTTGTTATCGTACTTGGAAAACTTGGTTTCTAGAGCTTTCTTTTTTTCTGGTGATAAAGCATTTAAAGCTTCGGAAAAATCAACATCAGTTACCTCAAGTTTCAAATTACTACTCTCCAGTAAGTATTGAACCATCTGCGACCACAATGAAGTTAATTGGTTTTAGTATATACGCATTGTACCTCTGTTAATCAATCTTAAGATACAAACATATAGAAATACACTACAACAATAATGTCATTAGATCACACAGGTTAAATCACGGTTTGAGAAAAACTGTGGTCTATGTAAGGCCTTTTACCTAAGATAACAGTTTATAGAGATCTTTAATCTTAATAGACCACTTCTTTTGTAGAAACTGTGATCTTTATTTCACCAATAGATCACTGATTGTACTTGAACAGTGATCTAAAAAACGGATCCTATAAAAGGCCCAACAAAATTTGACCGGGGCCCAATATTTCGATTCAAACAAAGCCCTTGGTCAAAGAAATCGATTCATTTATCATTTGTATTTCTCTCTCTTCTCTTTTCTTTCTTTTTCTCTCTACCAAAAAATCTGACGACATAACTTAGGTAAAATTATTATTTTTGATCTGAATCAATCGAAACTCAACCCTTATTGTTTCGATTTGCTTTGTTTTTATGATTAATTTGTTCTAATGTTAATCGGTGTGATTATACCTTCAGATTTCATGGAAAAATTTGATCTCAGAGCTCAATTGGAATTTTGAAGGTTAGGGTTTCGAAATTGGATCATCATCCAAGAAGAAGTTTCTTAGGTGAATTCAAACTTATCTCTCTCTAATTTCATACCGAACGATTTGATTTTGGAACTTTATTTGCTTTGGGATTTTTTTTTGGTGATCTAAATAGCTTGAAATTTGTTTGCGACTCATACTTGTATTAGTGATAGTGATATCGTTGTTAGTGATGCTGCAGTTGTTAAGCTAATGATCACTAATCAATGTGTTTACCCTTCCAGTTTTTGTTTGGAGTTCATTTATAATTCTGAAGGTTAGTGTTTCGGTGTGAAATTAATATAACTATGATTTGATCTTGTTCATTTTTTTAATTGGAATTGATCATTTTTTATATATATTGATTAGAGTCTGAGTTTTTGAGAAAAAAAAATCCTGTGTTATTAAGATTTACGATTTGAAAGAAAACTGTGAAAATGTAGTTTGTATTTTGGGTTGTGCAATGTCCGTGGATATACAAGTTCTATTAGTGATGTTAGTTTGATATCTATCACAGCTATGACATCTAAAGACTTTTAGATTCATAGGATTTATGTAAATGTACTTGGGTGTTTTTAGTTTAGGTTTTGTACAGGTTTAACTTGGTTTTTGTTTAGTATAGGTTCCCTTTTAGATTCGAGTTATGACATGATATGTACCATATGTTTTGTATACTTGGCTGCTTAGAATTTGAAGATTAATTTTAGTTGGTTTTTGCAATTTTTCCAGGTTTATGTCTGTTATGTCGTGCTTTAATATCTGCTTCAGTTGGAGCTTATGTTTCTTCAGTGGCTATGGATAATGACTTTAGGTAAGTGGAGATGAATAATTATCGTTGGTTGTTTGTTGCTATGGTTGTTTCTTAGTCAATTAACCAGAGGAACATTTGTTGTACCTTTTTTAACTCAGAAATCGCTGGGACCACTTTGTACTCTGGTCATTGGCGCTATATCTTCTAATATCGGTGAAAAAGAGATACTTATACATAGCATAATTTGCAAGGCATATACAGTTATTGTAATTTCATCATTTAAGAACGTGAATTGTACAATCTTAACTTGCGTTTTCTCCAACTACTCGCAGGTTGTCTGGGTTTTTGATAGCTTTGAATTTTCTTTGGCTGCAAAAAGAAAAGATTTGGTTTTCTGTAGCAGAGCTGTGGTATGATTCTTCGCAAGCTATTTTCTCTTTATAATAGTGTAGTAGCTCCTGTCCATAGACAAGAAGAAATACTTTGTGTTGCAATTTAGGTTAAACTCAGGTTGGTTTTGTAATTCGTGCCTTTTTGAATTGTCCAGTTACTGGACCATTCTTGTTTGAATTGCAGGAGTTCCATGTATTTGGTCTTCTGGCAACTGAGAACATGGATCAGGTATTTTGTTTCCAGTTATCGATCTTGTCTAAGTGTCTAGAATTAAACAGTTAGATGTCTATCACAGTTATGAAAGGCTATTGGTCCCCACATTATGATATCTTGCTGGTTGAATATGTGGTTGAATTGCATTTTACTCGGTGGGTTCATGACCTTACTCCACTCAGAGAAAACAATGCACGGTCTCACCATACCTAGTAAAGTACAATCCTCTGGGTGATTATTCAACTTTGAAGGGATCAGTGGACTTTTTGTTTTATCTGATCCAACTTTGATATGTTTTTTGCAGATACAGGAGGAAGATATTAAGGAGAAGTTGATCCAGCATTTGGAGCATGTCGCAAGTCCACTTCTGAAAAAGGGTAAACTTTATAGTGCTGCTTTTTGAAGAGTTCAATCTGGATAGTTTTTGGTTTGTAGGAAGAATGTGTTTAAAAGTTTACATGTTCTTGATTTTTTTGTTGTTAATGTTGGCAGTGGGAGAAGCTAAAATACGCACTATAGTGGATTATCAGCCCTAGAGCTTGTCAGATTGATTTAGCAGTTGGAAGTCAAGTAGAACAAATCTGGTTGATCTTGCTGGATCAGAAAGACAAAACTCAAAAGCTTACAGGTGCTGCAGGAGAACGTTTGAAAAAGGCAGGGAATATTAACCGATCTTTTTCGCAGCTAGGGTAACACTTCTTTCTTTCTTTTTCGTGCTTAGTTTTGCACTTGGTTGATTAGTTTATGTCTAGTCTTGTATAAAAAATGCTGCTCATCCTATGAAACTAAAGTCACGTGGTCTATTGATAGATACTCAGGATTAGTTTTGACATGTTTTCACCTTTATATGGTATGTAAATAGAATGTCATGGTAGTGTTCCTAATTCCTGGGAAATAGTGCAGTATACTTTCACTGATGAGTACGTGCAATATCTAACTGTAAAGATGATAAATGCTTATTTCTCTCTTTTCTAAAAGTATCTTTGGCGATTATAAAGCTCCACTATTTGATTCTCTCTTGCAGGAATGTGACTTGATTCTCTCTTGCAGGAATGTGACTAATGGATGTAACTTGGGCGAGAATGAGAGAAAGGAGGTTCCCTGATGGTGTGGTATATTTGGCAGCACATCTTTAGAGTTTTCAACCTACGAGTACAGTGCAGGAAGCTCTTTTTGTTTCCTTCTTCCCTCTTTTCTTGATGTTTTCACATTTGATGACTGTTGAGTTCATGAAAATTTGACCCTGGTACTTTTCATTTGTTTTAATCAATGAATGCCGTTCAGCTCACTTCAGTTGATTCAAAATTTTTGCAATTTTTAATCTAATTTTGACTCTTTTCTACTACAATTAAAATTGTGTAAAAGTGAGTTTTAACCCTCTTTTAATAGGGTGAAATGTGATAACAAAACCATAATATAGATCACTGTTTTTAAAAGATAGTGATAAAAAACCCTACCCATAGATCACTGTTTCTGGAAAATCAGTGTTTTTTTTAAAGGGTTTAGATCACTGTTTTCCAAATTCAGTGATTTTTGGTGCACTAAAGATCACACTTTTGGTTGCACAACAACTGTGATCTATAGATTACCCCTTAGATCGCGTGGGAATAGATCACACAAGGCTAAACTTTAGATCACTGTTTTTTAGAGTGATCTATCACCATTTTTGTTGTAGTGATAAACAGAATTTAAATGTACCTCAGTATTTCCGATTTCTGCAGCAAGTTGTAAGACTGTTTTGTTATTATTGTTCCTGGGGTTGATAATAATACTTGGGTCTGAATCCTGTTCAAGTGCCAACTTGTCTACCAATAGCTCGAGGGCCTCAGTGCTACTGCTATTTGTAACACAGAAGTGTAGTATGGTGTCCCCATTACGATCATCCTTTAACTCAATTGCTTTGGGTAGTCCTTCCTCCATTAGTACTTCCATTATCTCCACTCGGTCGTTCATAGCTGCTAGATGTAGAGGTGTTCTTTGATCTTTATCTTTAACTATACAAGCATCAGGTTTAGCCGTCAGCAACAATTCCACCATCTCAAGACTTGCTCTTGCTGAAGCAAGGTGAAGTGGAGTCCATCCTTGGTTGTCTTGTTTCAACGCTAGATCAGGCCTCAAAGCTAGAATTTTTTTTGCTAATTTTATTTCTTCAGACAATACTGCAATGTGCAATGGAGTTCTATGAAAATAAGTAACGACTTCATCAAGATTATTAAGACGTGAATCTAGTTTCTTTCGCAAGTAAGCAAGAACGTTCTTCGACATTTCTAATAGCCCCTCCCTTGTTTACCTTCTGTTTCTCTCTAATGAAAGACTAAAAAAGTAGAAAAGCATCCTCAGAGTTATCACATTATATACTACATTATATAATGTGGCTGTAGTTCAATTATATGTCTTAGTGGATTTGCAACCATATATTTTTACAGCAATAATGCAGTGATCAAGCTGTGCACAGGTCAGACTAGCTAGTTTTAATTTCTTAAATGTTGTGTCTGAGTGAGTTCGTTCAACGTTTCAGCAGAGATAGATAATCATGCTCAAGGTCGACGGCATGGGCACCAGCTGTGCACAAATTTTATTGTCTCGTTTGATTATAAATAGGTGTCCCATACGTACGTCGTCTAACACAACTAAACGCACATTATGTATCAGTAAGCGAAATTTCAAATATCCTGGCGTACCAACTGTCAGGTTAATATCCTGGCAAACTTGCCCTCTTTGTTGGATATTTCTGGCCATTCTCCACTCAATTAACATTATGATCACTCCCTGGTGAACCTAGGTGGTGATTATCTTGCATCAGGGCCACTGTGGCAGTATGTGCACACGGGAGCTTGTACCGTTAGTTTGAATAATTGGAGAATATTGAATTAGATATAGAGGAAATGATGAATGTTCGTCGATACTTGTGACAATAATTGATCTTTCCGCAGGTAAGTGACCCGCATGCATGTGATATAACAAATTATTATTACATTCTGAGCGTTCGATTCTTCATGCCTCAGTGAGTCTGTCATTTGATTTGTTAACGAGAGCTGTCGGGGCACTTTGTTACCCACAAAGATTTTACTGTAAAACTTGAAAAGGTGTATAAACGAAATTAATGGCGGAACTGGAAATGAATCATAGGCTGGGCCTGACCAAAAACCTACCCAGGCTTGAGCCTATAATTGCTAAATAGTTGAATGCAAAAACCGATTTATTAGGCCTTCAGGGGTATCTTCTGCCAAGTGAACATAATGTGACCGTAGTTTTGCCGTGAACATAATGTGACTAATGGTAGTTCCAAATCTCTCGACGAGATCTACACAACGAATACCACTATCATTATGTTTTAAAAAAATAATTCAGGCTACCGATAAATGGTAGTTTATATCAAAAAGTGAACATCATTATAGAGTTCATCATTCTACAAAAAAACTACCATTTTGAGTTCACTTGTATGATCAATTAGTAGGTTAGTTAATTTTGATCAACAGAGAAATTTTAATTGTGACATGATATTTGATTGTCTAACATGAATTTATCTTTACCATGGAAATTCAAAGTTCAAAATTTTAAATTTTAATTTTTAATTCCAGACTGCGTGCTTTCCCTCCCCTCCTCGTGTCCATTTGTAGTCTCCTAAAACAACAGTACCCCAAGAATTCGGTTTTGAGCGACAGATTTTGCATGCATATGGGCCGTCACGTTTTACACAGCTCTAGTCACTTCTTTCTTGGGTCTATCTCAATGGGCTTACGCAGTTGAAACCGGATCCAATCGAATTTCATTTCTCTAGGGATTTCAAAATACAAAGAAAGAAATTGAAACAGCTGCAGAAGATTTCATTTCACAATGAAGAAATCGAATATATCAGATGATATATGGTTTGAAATCTTTCTTCATCTTCCTCTGGAGTCAATCTTCAAATCCAGATGCGTTTCTAAGGTATGGTTTTCAATTCTGTCAAACCCTAATTTCATTAAGCAATGGTATAATAAGTTATCACTACACCCATGGGCATTGTTAGGTCACTCTAGTCCTCCATTCAGTAAGACACTGTTTGCATATCCTGATTCACATTCACGATTTCTATCTCAAAACGATCATCAGAATGGCTTCCCTTTTGGGTTTCTAAACAAAAAAATCATTCGGATTAGTATTAGCTTCAAGTAATGGTTTGTTTCTCTGCGCAACAAACCTACTTCGTCACACAACTTATTACGTTTGCAATCCACTCACCCAGAAGTGGATAGTACTCACCACATTTATGGGGGACTTGGAATGAATTACAGTCGTTATAGATTAGGCTAAAAGTCGGCATGTCGACTGTGATTTTTTCTAGACCCCGACGGAAACAAACAAACAATATATAAAAACAGTTTTCCTGCAGCCTTTGAGTCTGTACTCAAGAATAGCGTTTTAAGTTAATTGATAACTCCAATATGTTGGCGTTATTTATTTGTCCACTGGTGTTAGAATACACTGCTTTCACAATACCAGGAAATTTCCTTGTTAGAGACGTTGGACCAAACATCAAAACAATAGCTTCATTAAAACAAACACGATCAATCGTACACAAACATGGTATTCTCTTATCCCATATATATTATGGCACGCCCACACGGTTTTATCCCAAAAATGAAAATTTGGTTTTAATACAAGAATGGGTTAACGTAGGACCAATCATTATAATAAAAATAACCAGTAAGACGAAAAACACAGTAACCAACAAGAAATACAATTAGCTTTCCTGCGGCACTTGCGTCCATACCGAAGAAGAGCACTTTAAGGTAAGTTATAACTCCAATATGGTGGTGCCTTGTCCTCTCTTGTATCTGAACTATCCTCCGTGCAGTCCGAATGAAGAACCAAAGTACTCCCAACAAGCAGCAGACTCCAAAGATCACTTGGAGTACAAAATACACACCCCCTCCTCCAAGATAATCTGGTACCATAGCTACCAATATAGTAAAAAAACTGAAGGCGATGCATCCAATCGAAATGCACATCAGCACGACAAGGATTCGAACTTGGGTAACAGATGTTTCGATCGTAAATCCACATATGACCATAAATATTATAACCAGAGACACACAAAACGCAACTCCATTAGTAATCATGTAAACCATGTAGTAGACTGGCCATGTATATGCCAGTATAGGGTTTCCAGCGTATCGTACCAAATAAGGGAAGAAGAAACTTCCGTTGCCACTATTCCCAGTACTATTGTTGTAGTATGAAACATACAAATTAAACACGAAATCTTCTAAAATTAAACCGTAATCTATCGATTCAGAATAATATTCCCCTAGAATCCTTAGAGACTTGACAAATTGTGCAATGTTGGAATGACTTCCCCTTTTACTTCCATTTCTAGGGTAAGTATCTTCAGCATATTGCAAGGTATCTTTTATGTAGCTATCCAGACCACCAGAGGTATACATATGATTAAGATAATAACCAAAAGTAATGGGGTCAGTACCTGAGTGAACTTTAGAATCATCTTGCCAAACTCCACCGGGTGGATTCATTGCAGCTTGAAAAGCGATTCCTGCTACCAATGTTGCCACCACCAATAATGCATTGACTCTGTCTTTCAATCCTCCATGATCACCATTTGTAGACAAAGTTTTTCTCTTGTGCATGTCATGGCGTAAATGGTAATCATAAAACTCAAATTCAAGATCATTCCTTTCAGCTTGCGATAACATATTCAGGGCTCTTTCGCCCTTGTTGTTTACGACTTTTATATCCATTTTCACAATACTATTCAGCATCAAATAATTTGTAATCTGCAAACACATTTAAGTTGATAAATATCTCAACACACGCCGTATGTGATAATGATATATCCAGACGAGAAATTATTTTCTTAGGTAGGTTATCATAGATTCAAAAGTTTAAGTGTGTACCTTCATATTTCCCATTTCCGTAGCAAGGTGCAGGATTGTGTTGCCACCGATGTCCGTTGAGTTGATAGATATAGGATTTGGATTTGGGTCTGGAAGTGGTGCAGACACTAACTTGTTTACCAAAAGCTTAAGAGTCTTCAAACGAGTGTTACTTTTCACACAAAAGTGCAGTATAGTCTCACCAGTTTGATTGTTCTTTAAGTGAATTGCTTCGGGTAGTCCATCTTCCATTAGTACTTTCATGATCTCCACTCGATTCTTCATAGCTGCTAGATGTAGAGGAGTTCTTCCATCTTCATCTTGAACTATACAAGCACCGGGATCGGCCCCCAGCAACAACCTCACCATTGGAAGACTTGTTCTCACAGAAGCAAGGTGAAGTGGAGTTAATCCATTTGAGTCTTGTTTCAATGCAAGAGCAAGACCCTCGGGTTTAGATAGGATTTTTGTTGCAAATTTGATGTCCCCAGACATAACTGCTATGTGTAATGGAGTTCTACAAAAACTGGTAAATGTTTCATCTAGATTATCAAGACGCGAGTCTTCTTCATTAGAGAACTTCTTTTGAACTTGCTTCCACATATTAGATAGCATACTCTCCATTTTCCTCCTAAGACATTAGGTTTGCGGAGCACGTGCATTTGCGCATGCCCAAATAAACATTACCAATATGGCAGTTAGCATTCATTTTATTGGCAATTTCATCGAGCCATGCGTAGTTAACGAGAAAGGGAATCTTGAATTCCACCCAGAAATTAAGAACACAGGATTTTTTTCTTTCGAGGTTAGCAGCTTTACATATACATTCTAGTATAATATCCATCAAAAAATGAGATTCGGATATAATTGGCCAAGGTTGTTCAATTTATAATTCGACTGTCGAATGTATAACAATTTTTGTTTATGTTAAGGTACTTGGATCAATGTTTGACGGTCAAATACCAATAATTAACCTACTTGTTTCAAATTGCAGTAAAAGTTCAAGAGTTTTACCAATTAGCAGTTTTCTTCAGCTTTTGAATTGTTTCATATTTATTCTAAAACATTTAGAATTGGTTATTTTCTAGGGTTGGTTGTGGTTTATGGTCTTGACACGAATTCAGTTTACACGATCAGGAGAAGATTCTACCAGATACAAGAAAACCTATGCATCAGGTCAAATACGAAGTGCATCAGTAAAAGCACTACAAAAGAGGCTCTACCTCTTGACTATAGGCGTAGTTTTGATTCCAAAGGCATGGCATGACCACAATTCAAGATGCCAAAAGAAAAGAAAGCTTCATTTCTTTGCCTTTCTTTTTTGACAAAAAGCACATTTTATCACATTAAACATCATACATCTAGATAAGCTTGCAAGTTGCAACTGTAGAAGAAATGTTTAAAAAAAAAGCTACTTAAGAAGTGTTAAAACCTTCCCAGTTAATATGAATCTTGATTGCAGCTCCCTAAACATATGTACCAAAGACCAAGTAACTATAAAGCAAAAATATACAAATCAGTAGTAAAACCACTACAGCACTTGCATTCATACTGAAGAGCGCTTTGAAGTACTTAAATACAGAAAGGTGCCTCTTATGTAGCTTAACCATCCTTGATATCACATTCCAGAGTAAGAGGCCGATTCCACAGATGCCGCAGATTGCAAAGTACTGAAAGATTGATAAATTTGCCTGATTCGTAATAAGGAAATCAGGGATCATTGAGAATAAAAAGGCGAAATAACTATAGGAAATACATCCGATTGAGATGCACATCAGCATAACAAGAATCCGGTTTTGAGCTATAGATTTTTCATGCACGAACCCGCATATGACAGCAAAAACTATCGTCAGAGACAAAGTAAACGCCATTGTGTTTGTAAGCATTTATTTTTTCCTCGGCAAAAATATTGAATAGAAAGAAAAGCTTACAGTTAGTAAGTAAGTTACAAAAACCCACTGAAAAAGACTTGCGTTACAGATTAAATCGAAAACATCCAAAAATCCAAAAACAAAGAACTAGAAAAGTCCCTACTGAAAAATGGGACCTCACCTAACAGACCCAAAAACCCTGAAAACAAATACAACTAGGTAACTAAAAAGTGACCCCAATTTACAATGACATTGTCTATATAAAGATCTTTCAAAGATTCAGAATTTCTGCACCAAAAGAAAGCTTGAGATTTGATTTGGTGAATCACCTGGGTCACGTCAAAATCGGTGTTTTCATATATGAGCTTGTTCCTTTGCGTCCAAATGGTCCAAGTGATGGCTGCTGGTAAGTCACGTACTAACCAGTTTACAATCTTCAAACACAATTATAATCAAGGCAATCAATTACAAAATTTATGTACTGTGCAAAATCCATTTGAAAAAAAAGTTAAAAACTTAAAAGTACCTTAAGTTTCCCCATTTCTGCAATGATGTGCTGGACTGTGTTGCCATCATGGGTTATTTAGTATTTGGGTCCTAAATTTTGGTATAGTAGAGGGTCTGGGTCCTATATTTGTCCAATTTAGTGTTTGGGTCGTTGACCCGTTAGTCAACTAGGTCAATTAGTTAAACCGTCAGAAAAGTTAAGTTGATCCGTTAGTCTCCTTGGGTCAATAAGAAACCCAAAACTTTCAACACTGTTTTGCTGTAAATATGAATCAGTCGGATGAAATTCTTCATTGTCTTTTGTATTAAATGTAGGTGTAAATTGATTTGATTATCATCTACAGATGTGTCAAGAAAATGTGATGATTTCTTGTAAAAGAAATGGTCTTTAATATAACTTGGTTCACAATAGATTGAGGTGGTTTGAACTATATTTCTTCATCAAGGAGATGATTTTCAGGATGGGTTTTTAGTTAGATTTCTCCAAAGAGATAACAAGAAAAAGGGAGAGAAGGATTTGTGGGTGTAGAGTTGGGGGTCTATGAATATAACACAAACATTGTGCGAGAAAAGGAAGAGAGAAAAGTGCTGATTATAGAATTAGGGATCTTGGGTTTTTTGACTGTATTCAAATTTGAGAAGGAATCAAAGAGTATGATGGTAGTTTGTGGATGATTTGGACATGGTTTAGAGCCTACAAAATCAGTTCAAGAGGAGTTGTTGCCGAGGGTTTTTGGTGATGAAATGAGAGTATTAAGAGAAGTTTTACTGTTTCTGGATGTTTAGAAGTGTTGGATTTGTTTTATTTGTGAATTTGTAGGGAAGAAAGAAATTTAAATGGTGCTAAACATATAGTTAGAAGACATCTACATCACCAGCTGAAGACGCAAACATGGTGTTTGAGAAAAAGATCGAGAGAAAAATCGGTATTTAACGGGTCAACGACCCAAACACTAAATTGGACAAACTTAGGACCCAGACCCTCTACTATACCAAAATTGTTGCGCTAAAACCTGCGGAAGCGTTTAACCAACAGCTACAAAGATAATCTTAATATGCCAAGAACACAAACGCACACAATCAAGAAGACAAGAATTTAACGAGGTTGAATCCTCGGGAAGGAATCACTAGTGGAAAAGGAAGGTTTTAGAACTGACCAGGGCTTTTGTAAAAGAACTGACTTGGGCAGTTTCGCGTTTGGCCCAGTCGAAATCCGTTCTTTCGCAGGTGAAAAAGCGGAAAAGGTAAAGATTGGTTTTGATCAGTTCTTTCACCAACGGTCAGAGATCAACTCATTTTTTCAACGCTGTAGATGGAACCTTATCTCTTTCTCGTGGATAAAGGCAACATAAACCTTATCACTTTCTCTTCTATCTCTTTCTCAAACAATGAAAAAAAATTTCTCTCTTTATCGTCCTTCACCTTTCTCTCACGGTTACTGAACCTCTTAGATTTTTCTTTCCCTTGATTCTCTTCAATGTTTCTTTAGGTTTTAGATCTCTTATTTTCTGTTTTGTTCGTCGGAGAGAGAGAGAACAAACCAAAGAAAAAGAAACTTCAAAAAGAAGAAGAAGAAGAGGTAAGAAATTAAAACCCTAATTTATTCTTCTCGATTTCGTTTTTTCGATTCAGGGTTTTAGTTTACTCTTGATTCGTATGTTCTTGGCTTTAGATTGAGTTTCTTTTACTCTGTGTTTGCGTGATTTAAGAGTTAGGGTTTTGATTTCTCTCTATTTGATCTGTAAACGAAGTTTTCTCCAGGGTGCATCATATGTGGTGAAGATTGATGCATCATTTGTGATGTTTTGTTTTTTCTGTATGATTTCTTTTATCTAGGATTTATGGAAATTTGATTTGGTTAACAAATTAGGGATTCTTGCTGATCTTTGTTCAATTTTCGCTGTTTCTTTAAGATTTGGGTTCGTGAAAATTAGACTAGACTACTTATTGATTTTATGCTTGTGATGTGTTGTTATTACAGATGGCTCGTACCAAGCTCGTAAGTCTACTGGAGGAAAGGCACCTGGGAAGCAACTCGCAACTAAGGTAGGTCGGTTAAATTATTATGTGTTGTATTTGTTTTTTCGTAATGCTTTAGAATTATTGAAATTGACATTGTGTATTTCTTTATTGAAGGCTGCACGTAAGTCTGCAACTACTGGAGGAGTGAAGAAGCCCCACAGATACCGTCCTGGTACTGTTGCTCTTCGGTATGCCAAAAAAATATGTTCTGGTTCTTCAGATTCATCAAAATGAAACTCTAAAACCTTTTATTTTGGGATTCCTCTCAACCGGTTCAATATTACTCGCATTTCTTCGTAGTTTTGTGAGGTTAGTTTGCTGTTATTAGTATGAAGAAATCTAGTGTTGTATTCAATTTCAATTTTTTCTTCTCCGATCTCTTTTGTTGATGATGTTGATGTTGTTTCAGTTTTGGTTGTGGTGCACAAGGTTTTGTAAAGAGCAAAGGTATACTCATCTTCTTTGTGCATTTTGTTTAGCATTGTTCCAATACAATAGATTGGCTTAGACGACTGATGTATGTGCACTCTTCCTTCCTTTGTTCCCTAAATTTCCTTTGTTCCCTAAATGCATGTCTAAGGTCAGTTCCATGCTTGCTGCAACCTGCAAATTTCGATCTTCTTAGATTTCTTTCTGTTGTCTTGCTGTAACCTTAAGGTTTGTCACTGTACATGACTTGCTTTACTACTTAACTGAATAGAATGGACGGAGAATTTTTTTTTCGTTTCTTCCTTATTCTGATAGACTTGGAAATATTTTTAGCCTACTTAAGTCCGTGTTATCGTGAGTTTTTTAAGCTTAAGTAGACAGATTCTTTATTATGTATTGATAAGCTTGACTGTGTTACAATGTATCCTATGTATAAGGTTATGATGTTACTGTGATCCTTGATAGATAAGTGGCAACCTCTATAATAAATTAGGAACTCTCTTAGGGCCATCATTGAGTATATATTTTGTATTTTGATAGTGTTCATATTCATGTATGTGGCCCTTTGTATCAAATTTTGGGTCCTCTAGTAGTGGATGTTGTCTCAATTCTGATTTCCTTTGTTTATTTTCCCTCCATTTCCTTTCTCGCCATGGAAGCATCAATGAGAATTCCGATTTTGCTTTGATGATGAGTAATAACAAGTTGAGCAATCACTGTTAGAACTCTGAGCTGCACTATCAAGATTTGCATTGTTAATGAGTGAGTCTACTGTCTTGAGCAGTGAAATATAAAAATGAGTCATAAGTTTAGGACTTGAAGGAGCACTAGTATGCAGACTTGAACTAGAACTATCATGGTTATCAGACCAAATCTGTTTCCTCTGATGATTCCTGACTAGTCTAGCAAAAGTAACTGCATATCTCGTAATAAAGCTAAACTTAGAAGACAACTGATGCAACCATATGTGATTTTGCAATGGTTTAAATTCGTTTAGTTTGTTACATTATCTGCCTTTACCTTTGATGGGAGGTTACTTTGTTCCTACACGAAAATCACTGATTAGTTTGAAAAATAATGAGGGTCTACAGACGAAAACGTCGTCGCTGCATTACGACACTGTTCGATGGTTTATCAGCTGGATCTTGATGTAAAGCTGATGCTCAACATTGAGGTTTTGAGAAATGAAGGTGTTGCTGAATGCGAAATTTGTAAGTTATTCATAAGACAACCTAGAGTGCTTTCCATTAGTAATGTGAGGTTTAAAGAGGTAATAGGAGAACTTAAGAGAATGGGGTTTAATCCTTTACAAATTACATTTGTTCTAGCCGTGGAAGCATTAGCAGTTAATAGCAAATCCACATGGGAAAAAAAGATGGATGCCTCCCGTGAGAAACCCACCACAACCAGGTATTTATATGATTAATTCATCCATTTTGCTTAATTGAATTGGTGGTTGATACATGCCGAGTTTTTCTTAGTAGTGGGTGTTATTGTTTTACGCTTATGCGTTTGTTATACAAACTCTTACAATTATGTGTGTAAATGCAGCTGCTCGTGCTCCTCCCCCAGCTCCTGCTCAGTCTGGTGGCGGAGGCATGCTTGGAGGATTGGGTGCCACCATTGCTCAAGGTAAATTAAAAAAAATGAAAAGCTTTTCACACTCCATTGCCTTGGTGTGGCAGGTGGCTTTTGATTTTGGTCTCTCTTGTTTTGTGTTCTTATTTGGTCTTCTTTCCAGGAATGGCTTTTGGGGGTGGAAGTGCCATGGCACATAGAGCTGTTGACTCCATCATGGGTCCTCGCACCATTCAACATGAAGCCGTGGGTTCTGATGGTGTTGGGCCAGCAGCAGCCAGTGTTGGTGGATCTGATGCATGCGGCAACCAAAATAAGGCCTTCCAGGATGTAAGTAGATATCTTCCAGTTTTAAATGTTACAGTTTGTTAGCTGCCTTGGGTAGCCTGATGTAATATTTGTGGTGCATACAAGAAAGGAAAAGGGCTTGATGTTTGCTTTAGTAGTTCATAGCCAAGGGATTTAAATGATTGAGGAAAACTGAGTCACCAATCAGTGATTTATTTTTACGGTTCTATTGCGTAATTTGTAGGTATTAATCTGACTGGACTTTTGTTTTGATTATACTATATAATGTTAGTCATCATGTTTAGAGTGATAAATTGGTCCTCATTTTTGGCATTTGTTATGGTTTCTAGTTGGATTTATGTGTTATATTTTTGGACTAAATTTTGGTTTATTCAATTATTTTGAAAACTTAATTCATTCTTTTTCTTGCTTTGAGTTTCAGCTGCAACCTGCAAATTTCGATCTTCTTGGAGTTCACACTCATTCGAGGTTGCTGTCTTGCTGCAACCTGCAAATTTCGATCTTTCTGGATTTCACTCATTCAAGGTTGCTGTCTTGCTGTAACCTTAAGGTTTGTAACTATACATGACTTGCGTTACTGCTTAACTGATTAGAATGGATGCAGATTTTTGTTTTCGGTTCTTCCTTATTTGATAGACTTGGAAACATTTTTTAGCCTACTTAAGTGAAGGTTTATTAAGGTAGTATTTTGAAGTTAGATCATGATTGAAAGATGAAATCTAGGTTTTATTTGAACACACTTACACAAACTCACTCTTTTTCTCTCTCAAGAGAGATCTCTGAATACATCTTCTCTTTGTGTTTATTTGTTAGGTTTTCCCGTCTTTTAGTTTGTTTTTTTTCACCCTTCATTAGTTTACAAGATTATGTTGCACAGTTCTTCTCTTTGGTGCTACTGTTCTTTTAGCTGTTGACATTTAACTTTTTGGAGTAATCTTTTACAGGAATCCAAAAGGCAGAGTTGCTGCAGGTGATGATGGGACCAATGTGATGTATATTACTATTACTATGCCAGGTCTGAGTGAAGCAGATGATGATTTTGAAACTAAATATTATTACTGGTTCTAATAATTTTAATTTTGTTGATTTTGAATTTAGAATGACTGTCAATTGAGGTCAGTTGTAATTTTGATTCTATGTAAAATACAAGGGAATCAGGGGTATTTATGAATAGTGATTGGTTTAGATTTATAAAAACATTTTCTATTTCAGATTTTCATTCAGCTGAATCTGAGTCATTCAGCTGAATCTGAGTCATTCAGCTGAATCTGAGTCATATAGCTCAGTCAGAAATCTATGATTGTAAATCAGCCCAATCAGATCTGCTGAAATGCAGCTGTTCACTTTTTACTTTTATTATTATTAAAATCTAACTAAAACTGTTCACTTTTTACTTTTATTATTATTTAAATCTGACTAAAGCACTTTACTTTTTCTTTTTATTATTATTCAAATCTGACTAAAGCACTGCTTTTCACAGTTCTTATAAAGAACGTGTCAAGTCAGTTCTATTATAAAGACAAACTTAATCCGTCCTATTTGAGAAGGACGACAATAATAGAACTGATTAAAGTGCTGTTCAGGTTCGTTCTTTATTTCACTATTAGAACTGTTTCTAGCAGTTCTAAAACAGCCCAATTCCACTAGTGAATAAGTGATTTTATATATTATCGTACAGAGAGAATATATAAAACC
>JAJJMA010307010.1:0-13179 GCA_023529015.1 Papaver nudicaule | reverse complement strand
TGTATGTTGTACAAGTACTTCAGGTTTAAGTCTATCCAGTTATCTTTTTTGTTCAATGACGTGCGGTATGAGCTAAAGAATGCCCGTGCCCAAATTAGTGACTTACAAAGGAAATTCAACGAGGTTGGCCCTGCTACTCCCGAGGTCATTAAGTTGACTGAATCTAACAATAAGCTATCCGAGGAGAATGCATCGTTACGTAAGGATCTTGAGGATCTTCGTGCTCAGCTGTCTTCTCACCAAGGTATATCCCCCACCCTTGTCTTCTTTCCCGCTCTGTTTTGTGTCTAGCTCATTACCTAAAGTGTCCCCCCTACTGACTAGGGGCGGGTGTGAGCGAAGTTCAGTCCCTTCGTGAATCGGTTAACAGACTTCGTAACCAAAACAAAGAACTCGCGCTTGAATTAGTAAACGTGAAACTTAGGTATAATACGCAAAGCGATGTAGTGAAAGAGTGTAGAACAGCTTATCATAAGGTTGACCTTGAAAGACTTAGGGCTGTTGCAGATTATAGAGCTTACGAGAAAAAGGCGGAGGCTGAATTGTCTTGGAAAACCTCCTCCTTAAGAGATGCATCCCGCGAACTTTCAGAATTGCGCGCGCATCTTGCCAGTCGTACTTCTGATTCAGATCGTATCACTATCGAAGGGTTGCGCTCCCAAGTGTCTCGACTTTCCCGTGAGAACCTTAGTTTTAGGGAAGAATTTGATATTCTCAGAGCTGAACTGGACTCCGCAAGGCGCGCGGTTGATGAGTTAACCTCGAGGAGGCTTGATGATGAGATGTCATGTGCTAAGTGGAAGTGCGCGGTGAAAGGAGTCTACAATGAGAATGTCCGTATTGAACACGAAACTCAATTGCACAAGGCCGAGATAGTTAATCTGCAGTCCCTCTACGATTCTCTTGAGGCGTCACATGCTAAACTTTCAGGAGAGAATTGTATTCTTATTGGAACCAATGAGGTTTTATCTGTAGATCTCAAGGGTAATATTACCACAAGTGGGATCCCTTCGTGATATTTTCGTCCTTCGTATATCATCTTCCCGTACTTATCTTCTCTTTTTTGTTTTTCTTCCAGATCTTGAAGAACAAATTCGCGCTGCGAATTCCCAGAACACAGAGTTACATGGAAAACTAACGGAGGCGGAGAATCAACGTGTTAACCTGCAGACTCAGTTGACTTCTGCTGAGCAACGTGCTACCAAAGTTGAGAAGATATCATCCACGCTTAAGCATCAGCTTACTGAAGTGACATTTACTGCGCATTTGAAATATGCTACCAAGGTGAACAGTCTTTATGATGAGCTTCGTAAAGCTACTAAGAAAGAGTATCCTGTATTACCCTTGCCTGTGCGTCCTGACCCGCAAGCTACTCAATCTTCGGCATCTGTAGCTTCGGTTGATCAGAAGTCTTCTAATCCTCGTGCTAATGCGCCCTCTTCTTAGATGCTTTTATCTTTTATTTCCCTTTTGTTTTTTTGTTTCAAAACTTTTCCTGATTCTGATGATTGTTTTTGATTATCCCTTATGATGTTTTGTGTGTTGTGTTGCTACCTCTCTGTTGAGGTGAATGCGGGTGTAATCACTTATGCTGTAATTTTCCCACTGTTTAATGGTCAATCATCAGAGCTTTTGATGCTTTTTCATTTGTGCTTTCCTTTCTCTTTCTCTTCTATTGCCCCTGTTTGAGGATGGGGTTGTCATATTTGTTCTGGCAAGTCCTTTGCTTAAACAAAAATTGTTCCTTTTGGCTTATGATGGGTAACATACATTCGAAACAGAGTATGTATAGATACTTGCGCCTGTTACGCATTATAAGCCAAGTCGCGTTCTAAGATTCCGTATGTGCCAATACTGACTTTTCTCCAGTCAAGTGTTGCAAAGGCTGGTAGATCCCGTGCAGACCAATATTGATTTTGCCCCAATCGAGTATTGGTTAGATTGTTGAATGCGGGCCAATACTGACTTCCCCCCAGTCAAGTATTGTTGCTAGATTTCGTACAAACCAATATTGACTGCCCCAGTCTAGTACTTCAAAAATTGTTCCTTTTGTCTTATGATGGGTAACATACGTTCGAAACAGAGTATGTATACATACTTGCCCCTGTTACGCATTATAAGCCAAGTCGCGTTCTAGGATTCCGCACGTGCCAATACTGACTTTCCCAGTCCAGTACTAAAAAGGCTGGTAGATCCCGTGCGGACCAATACTGATTTTGCCCCAATCGAGTATTGGTTAGATTGTTGAATGCGGGCCAATACTGATTTTGCCCCAGTCAAGTATTGGTAAGGCTGATGAATCCCGTGCGGGCCAATACTAACTTTGCCCCAGTCAAGTATTGTTTGCTGTTCTTTGGCCTTTGTGCGGACCAATACTGACTGCCCCGGTCAAGTATTGCAAAGGCTGGTAAGTTCCGTGCGGGCCAATACTTACTTTGCCCCAGTTAAGTATTGTTTAGGCTTTTGAATCCCGTGCGGGCCAATACTGACTTCCCCCCAGTCAAGTATTGTTGCTGGATTTCGTACAAACCAATACTGACTGCCCCAGTCTAGTACTTCAAAAATTGTTCCTTTTGGCTTATGATGGGTAACATATGTTCGAAACAGAGTATGTATACATACTTGCCCCTGTTACGCATTATAAGCCAAGTCGCGTTCTAGGATTCCGCACGTGCCAATACTGACTTTCCCAGTCCAGTACTAAAAAGGATGGTAGATCCCGTGCGGGTCAATACTGATTTGTAAATTTTAATCCAAGCTTGGTGCTTTTGATATGGTGCAGGGTTTGTTAAAGTGTTTTGCCCAGTCATAATGATTGCTAAGCCCTGGCCAAGAGGAAGCAGAATCATATATGGGGTGTTTCCCTGCCAGGATCTTGTCTCCTTTTGGTAGGGATATATGTTGTATGTTAGGCATCTCTTGCTATCGATTAGAACCTCCGGTCTTACACTTATTGACGCTAACGAGGTTAATCTGGAGAGATTACACGTGGTGTGCTTTTACCCATTTATACGGTTGCTGGATACTCTTATCAAAAGTTTGGTTTTGACGATATCGCGATAATTTTGGGCCTTGTGTGCCTCTTTTTATTAGTATCATATCTGACGCCAATTTTGACACATTGTTTCAACGTGGTTCGGTACCGAAATACCTACGTCCACGGGTGATAATTATGCACTATCTTTATTTATCAAATTTATCTACATACAAGTAATTATTTTTACTGAGCTGATGCCCATTTCCTGTTTGGTTATTCGGTGACGCTATATACACGCTTTGAGTTGACGCTGCTTTTCGTAATATCCGAACTAGTGCTTGATATATGAGGTCTGCAACTCCCCTCCAGAGACAGATACACTTGTGGTGAAAATTCCATATCTTCTTCTGGCTGCTATGCGCAGTGATGCGCTTCTTGGAAATTGAAAATGCTATTCGGTAAATGAGGTCCGCAGTTCCTCTCAGAGATAGACACATTCATTGGCCTAAGCCTTGATCTTCTTCTGTTCGCGGTGCGCAACCCTGCGCTTCTTGACTTCTAAAACTACTAAGGATAGTATGGCTTTAAGTACGTGGCGTTCCATGGATGACGCAAAGTCTGCCCTTTCATGTTTTTCAAAACATATGAACCTTTCCCGGCCACGTCGTGGATAATGTACGGCCCTCCCCAAGTTGGAGCGAATTTTCCTGCTTTTTTCTCCTTCTGGTAAGTGGGGATGACCCTCAGTACATATTGGCCTACCACAAAATTTCGGGTTCTAGATTTTTTGTTATATTCTCTGACGAGTTTTTGCTGATAATTTTCCATGCGTTGTAATGCGACTTCTCTTTTTTCTTCCAGGTCGTCAAGTTTTTGCAACATCAGGTCTGAGTTTAGTCCTTTTTCCCACGCCTCTCTTCTTGTGGTGGGGAGTATAGCCTCTGTGGGGATTACTGCCTCAACCCCAAATGTAAGCAAAAACGGTGTTTCTCCCGTTGCTTCTCTTCTTGTGGTGCGGTATGCCCATAAAGTGTTATGTAACTGTTCACACCAGGCTCCTTTCTTAGGTCCCAAAGTTCTTTTCAAGTTTAGCGCGATGGTTTTGTTTGTGATATCCGCCTGTCCATTACTTTGAGGGTAAATGGGAGTGGATTTTAATTGCGCTATTTTGAAGAGTTCGAATAGTTCATCCACGTGCGCTCCAGATAACTGTGCTCCATTGTCAGAGACTATTGCCGCGGGAATTCCAAATCTACAAATAATGTTCTCGAAAATGAAAGTGAAGACGTCAATGTTTCTGATGTTAGCCAGAGCCTTCGCTTCCACCCACTTGGTGAAGTAATCCGTAGCTACTATCAAATATCTTCGTTTCTTGGTGCCCATTACAAGAGGACCAACTATGTCTATCCCCCACTTCGCGAATGGCCAAGGACTAAGCACGGAATTTAGCGTGGTAGCGGAAGCTCGAATCCTACGGGCGTATCGTTGGCATTCTTCACACCTCTTGGACATGCTTGCTGCGTCATTATTCATGTACGGCCAGTAGTATCCTTGCATCCTTGCTTTGTGTGCCAAGGATCGTCCCGCGCTATGATTCCCCGCGTCTCCATAGTGTATTGCGACCAACACTTGGTGACCTTCTTTTCTGGATAAACATCTGAAAAGCGGTCCTGAGAACGACCTCTTATACAAAATTCCCTCTCGCAACTCGTAATTTCCCTCCTTTGACTCAATCTTCCTTGCTTGCAAGTAATCTGGCGACCTTAACCCTTTTTCCAGCAATCTGCGTATCGGGATTCTCCAGTCTTTTTCTTCATCGACCATCTGTTCTCGGTCTTTTTTCGCTTTCTCGATAAGGTCTTCCATTGTGGCTTTATCTTCCAAATCTTCCTCTGGGGATGTTTGTTCTTGGTCAGTAGCCATGACTCCCTTTAATTTGATCGAGGGTTCATATATTCTTCCTATCTTGATTGCGGTGGCGGTTGGATCCCTCATCATTGAAGATAGGAATGCTAACGCATCTGTATGACGATTATCCTTTCTACATAAATGTCGAAATACAATCTTCTCGATCCTGGAAGCAAGACTCTGAGACAAAGCCATATATGCCATCATGTTCTCATCTATAGTCTGGTATTCAAGTTCGATTTGTCGGATAACTAGCTGTGAATCACTTGTTAAACGCACATCGTTGATATCCATTTCTATAATTAGCCGTAACGCATGTATTACTGCCTCGTAATCGACTACATTGTTTGTGTGTTCTTCAAATTCCAGCCTGAACGAGTGCACTATACGATCCCCTGTGGGCGAGGTGATGACAATGCCTATTCCTGCTCCTTCTTTATTCCTGGATCCGTCAACGAACACTTCCCACCTTTTTGAGTTGGAAGGGACCAATATACTGTTGGGATCCTCTTTGTCTTCCTCGAAGCCGGGTATTTCGTCCACCCCGTCATCATTGTCCAAAGGTAGATCCGCGAGGAAGTCTGCAAGTACTTGAGATTTTCTTGCCGTGCGGGATTCGTAGATGATCTTGTGTTGCCCCAACTGTGCGTTCCATTTAGCTATTCTTCCCAATGCTTCTGTGTTACCGAGAACCGCGCCCAACGGAGCTTTTGTGAAGACACGCACGTAATGTGCATCAAAATAAGTCCTTAGTTTCTGACTCGCATGGACAAGAGCTAAAATGAGCTGTTCTAATTTGGTGTAGTTTTTTTCCGCGGAAGACAAGGTTTTGCTAACGTAATAAACTGGTTGCTCTTCCTTTAGATTGGTTCGAACCAAAACAGCGCTCACCACATTTCTTGTAGACGCAATATACAAGGCCAACACTTCGTCCTTCTTGGGCTTTTGAAGAATCGGTATCGCAGCCAAGTATTCTTTTATTTTTTGGAATGCTTCTTCGCACGCATCCATCCATGCGAACTTGCTTTCCTTTTTCAATATGCTGAAGAAGGGTTTGCACTTGTCTGATGATCTCGCGATAAACCTTCCCAATGCTGCAAGACTCCCGTTAAGCTTCTGGACTTCCTTTAGCTTGCGTGGTGAAGGCATGTCCACGATTGCCTGGATTTTTGCCGGATCTACCTCGATTCCTCTTTTCGTAACCAAATATTCTAAAAATTTCCCCGACGTAACCCCAAAAGTGCACTTGTCTGGATTTACTTTCATGTGACATTCTCTCATGGCCTGAAAAATTTCCCTCAGATCTTCAAGGTGGCTGCCTGCCTTTTTACTTTTGACTAGCATATCGTCTACGTACACTTCCAGATTACGCCCTATCCATGGCTCGAAAACCTTGTTTACCAATCTTTGATACGTTGGCCTTGCGTTTCTTAGACCAAACGGCATCCTGGTATAACAATACAACCCTCTTGGAGTGAAGAATGCAGTGTGCTCCTGATCTTTAAGGGCCAATGCGATCTGATTATAGCCAGAGTATCCGTCCATGAAGGACAACAACTCGTGCCCAGCAGTGGCGTCGACAAGTTGGTCTATACTAGGCAGTGGATAACTATCCTTTGGGCACGCCTTGTTGAGATTAGAGATATCTATGCAGATCCGTACGCCACCATTCTTCTTTGGTACGACTACCATATTCGAAATCCACGTCGGGTACTTGACTTCCCTTATGAATCCCGCCTCCAAAAGTTTCTTCAATTCTTGCTCTACCGCATGTTGATAGTCTGGTGATATTTTTCGCAATCTTTGTCTAAACGGCTATGTCCCTGGCTCTATTTTTAGTTCATGCTCCACAATCTTTGGGTTTATGCCGGGCATGTCTCCCATTTTCCACGCGAAAACGTCCGCGTACTCAATTAGTAACTTGTGGAGTGCGTCCTCCTGCTCTTTCCCCAGCAGTGTCCCAATTTTTATCATCCTCGGGGATTCAGATGTACTTATGTTTACTTCCTTGGTGGGTTCCACCGCGGAAAGCGCAGCTATGCGGCTCCAATGAGGGGAGCGTTCTTTAATTGCTATTTGGCATGAGTTTTTCCTTTTATTACCTTCATGGCCTCTAACTCGTCAGGAGTCATGCCGGGACAAGAGGTGTTCGAGCTTTTGCTGAGTTTCGGCGTAGCGGCAAGGATTTCATTTGCTATGTCCGTAAGATGTTGCTCAATTGCTAGGTTCTTGTTTTTCTCTGCTTCCCTCCATGGACTCGACATTTCGTATGCTGGGTCCGTATGCACATGCATTAAACTCTTTCCCTTAGATTCTTCGAGATATTCGTTAATGACGATGTTCTTCTTTTCTTCTTTGCGGTTTTTTCTGGTATTTTGCTCCGCACTTTCTGCATTCAATCTGATTTCGGTCGCATGACACTCCCTTGCTATGTCCTGATCACCTTTGATCCGCATTTCTCCCTGATCCGTAGGAAAGCTTAGGTATTGATGGTATGATGAGGCGACTCCTTTCAATTGATGAACCCACAATCTTCCTATTATGGCATTATACGGTGAAGGCGCATCCACGATGCTAAAGCTTGTATTTACCGTCAAGGGACCCACTTTTACCTCCAGTACAATTTCTCCTTTGGGCTTTGAAATGGACCCGTTGAATCCGTAAATGGTGTATCGTGATGGGGATAGCTGCTCATCCCTGAGATTCATCTTAAGGAACGCATTGTAAAACATTACGTTCAAAGAACTCCCGCTATCAATCAAGATTTTCTTCATGTTCCATCCGGCAACGTGGAGAGTCAAGACAAGCGGGTCATTGTGCACCTCTATATCTTGATCTACATCTGCTGCTGAGAAACTTAAGGGCGTTGCCATCCATCCTTCCCACTGCTCTGTGGCTTCTCCGTCATGCTGAAAATTTCGTGGCTTTCCATTCGCTTCCTGAGTCGTTGGCTTATGCCTCCCACGAGTGTTGACGCCCGAGATTCTGAATGGGTGATCATGGTTACCACTTGGTCATTTGGTGGGATCGTGATTGTTTTGCTTTGCTGGCTGCGCTGATGCTGATACACATACTGCCCTAAGTCTCATGTGTCCACCAACGCCTGGATGTAATCTTTTAGCGTCTTGCAATCTTCGGTTCGATGCCCTTTGAACTCATGGTATTCGCAGAAATCTTTGTGGCTCTCATTTCGGGGAGCTTGCTGTCCTCTTGACCATGGCCACTTCATATCCGCACGGGATTTCAGGGTTCGCAGTATCTGTGACACTCTTGTGTTCAACTTTGTGTAGACCGAATCATTGAAATCGTAGCTCTTTTTTCCTGTTCCCGGATTTAGACGCTTGCTGTCGTACTGCCTTGCTCCATCATATGTTCTCTTCTCCGTAGGCATGGGATCCACCGAATTGGTGCGGTGTGAACTTCAGTGTCCTTGTGAAGATCTGTGATTGCTCTTTTGCCGATCCGATGGTCGATACGATTGACTCCGGGGGTTGTCTCTCTGAATCTCTTGCAGTCGTACATGCTTTTCAAGGATAATGCGCAATGCTTCCTCAGTCTGTGGATCCGACCCGTGTATTTCTACGAAAAGCGCGCAATGCCTGTCCAGTCCCCAGGTAAAACCGCTGATCTTCGCTTCATCGCTCACGTTTCCTATTTCTTGGCAAATTTTCGTCCACCTTCTCTCATAGTCTCTGGAATTTTCCCCTGGCTTAGAAATTAGTCCGTGAAGCTTATCAATCCCCGTCTTTAAAGCCTTGTTATACATGTATTGTCCCACGAACTTGGTGGCCAGCTCAGCATACGATCTGATGGAGTTTGGAGTTAACTTGTCGTACCATTGAAGTGCGACCCCCTTTAGACTGGACGGGAAATACCTGCACATAACTACATTATTCCTTACCCATGGAGCCATAACCCGTGAGTAATATCTGAGGTGCGCCGCGGGATCTTTGGTTCCGTCGTAGCATTGAAAAGTCGGAAGCGAGCATTTCCGAGAAATCCTAGTTAGCGCTAGCCTAGGAACAAGGGGTGTTGTTTCTGCATCATGCATCGCCACTTCCAATCTATTGCCTCCTTGGTGTGCTCTGATTGCTCTTAGTTCAGCTCTCATCTCTTCCAGTTCATCCTGATACTGACGTCCGGGATTGTTGGGTACGACACCAGGGTTAACTGGTCTGACTACCGCATACACTTCATTACCAAAATCATCCTCATAGTCATCCTCGTCATAATCTCCTGCCATGTCATCCTCCGCGGATTGATTTCCTACTTCATAGTCGTAATCCATATCTCCTGGGTAATTGTTATCGTATGGTATGACTGGTGGCCGGACTCTTTGCTGAGGATGCATGATCATTCTTCTTTCTTGATTGTCTTGATGCCGGATATTCTACGAGCCTTCCTCTCGTGCTGGATTTCTTGGGAGTTGATATCGTAAGGGTTGTACCTGTGGTGCTCGCGCCAAGATCGCTGCTTTTCCCTTTAGCTCTTCATTTTCTCGTGCTAGAATGGCCATTGCGTCTGCTAGCAGTTTCCGTTCCCTTTGGGTTGCTTTTAGTTCTGCCGCCAATAATATGGATGCGTTTGATTGTGGGGATGGCTCCATGCGCGGGATAATTTCGTGCTGATGGTAAAACTCTGCTTCTAATTCTTCTTCCACGGAATCGTCCTCACTGGATTCAATGTTAACATGCTGTTTTCCGTGCTCCACTCTCTCAGGCTGCATGGCGGGATTCTGTATTGGTGACAAGACTCCACTTCCGGGGAGCTGATATGGTAACTGCATGCGTGAGGATCCTCCCAGCTCGCCTGGTGTCATTCCATACTGATGAAGATGTCCGGTCTGCTTCTGCGTGCTCTTTGGCAGCTTGGCAGCTCTCGATCGTGTGGCCTTTAATTCTGTGGTAGTCGCAGTAATCCTCTTGAATCACTCCTCCCACCTTGCCTTTGTTTTTCTCCATCACCGTCCTAGCCATTTCCATCATTTGGGCTTCTGCATCTTGGACTGCTCGGGAATTTCTTGCGTCTGTTGCAGCTTTTAACGCAACCTTCTGTGCTTCTACAGCTGCACGACCTCTTTGTGCGCAGCAGCTGCTTGTGTCTTTAATGCTGTTCAAATACCTTTTTCTTTGCTATCGCAACCATTTCCGCGGTAGCTTCTGCTGCGGCCTTTGATGCTTCTTTGGACGCAATAACTGTTCTCAAGTCTGCCCCCGTCACTGTGCTCGCCTTTGTAACTGCGATTGTTCAGTTAGCTTCCTGTTCCATGGTGATTTTCTGTGCACTCTGCGTTCTTACTGTGGGTATTGGATTGTTAGGCTTTGGGGGGTCTTTGAGCAATTCCATGTTCTGTAATGGCACAAACAAGAGAAAAACCCAGTAGATTTTTACAAAAATTTTGTTAGTTAAATTATTACTATAATCCCATCCTTCTTCTGGATCTGCTTCCTCAATCCTTTCCCCCCATGATATGCCACCAGTTTCAACGCAAAGGTTCAGGATGAGATGAAAGCATGAACACAACATTATAAGAAACAACAATTTATGCATTCCATATGCTATTACTCGTTCTCTTAGTGAGAAGAATCATACTATTAATTTTGATTTGAGAAACACAAGGTCAATAGGAAAAGACTAATACTTTTACCGAGACAATATGTCCCTGTTTCTAGCGCCAAACTGTGAGCGCAAAAATCTATTTGCTTAGATCAAGAGCTCACAATCAATATCGCCGCATACATATGAGTGTGATACAATAATGATATCATAAGATCACTACACCATATTTGGCTGTATGCAACAGCCAGTTTCAGTTGCGTAGTGGACTCGCAACACCAGCGAGCCGTTGCTAAACACGGTGTTTCTAAATTTAGCAACGGTAATGTTGTCGTTGATTAATTCGAGTAGCAACAGTTTGGCAACGGCTGGGATGACGTTGCTAGATTTTTTGCTCGCAACAGTTCTCAAACTGTTGCTAATTTTTACCAAAAGTCAAAAAAAAATAACCAGGTCAAAGAAGACCGACCTTGACTTTGACCTAGTCAGTCTTTGACTTGGTCAGACAAAGGTCAGTCTTGCTTGACCTGGTCAAAACAGTGATTCCCCAACAAATATTATTTCCCTAAGCCACACAAAATTACCTACAACCAATCTTATTCTTACTTGTATTGTCCTTACAAATTCATGCATACACATTAATTCTTACTCTCCAATGGAGAGAATTTTACAAACGTTTATGACAGAAATGAACATAAGATTTTCAGGAGATGACATACAGGCCATACAGATTAGAGACTAATAAAAAACGGTGAATGCTTAACCTCCAACAGCCAGACAACATACGCTCTATGTCCTCTGGGATGGCCTTGTGTAGGACTCCTTGTATGAACACCTGACACAAGAAACATACACTGGATTCATCAGAAAGATGTCGTGAACCACAAATCTGAAAGGAGATGTTACATTTATACACAAGATAGAACATTTAAGCAGTAAAACAAGACAACATGCTGGATGCCCCACAAGAAACCTGGGACCAAGCAGAAAGATGTGTGCCAATAAGATAGTCCTAAGCATTTAGAGCCAAAACAAATCCCTAACAATTTAGACAATTCTGGACAAGATGATTTAAATATCTACTACTAATACACACGAATGCATAAACCAGAGGCATTTATAGACTGCGTAACTGTATATAATATTCTCTCATCCTGAAGAATACAAAACAATAACCAAAAGAAGAAAGCAACTCACAATCTGAAGCTTAATGGTCTTCCCATCCTGTTCCACTGTCCGGATTTTCTACAAAGCAAAACACATAACATTACAAATTCTGCACATACACACAACTCAAAGGAAAACAGATTCCTGTTTGAGCTTAAAGAACTTACAAAGTCAACCCCGATAGTACAGCAGTTTCCGAAAAGAAAATGAACACTTGAAACTAGAGAATCATCAAATACTTTAGATCAATCACACAATGCTCAAAAGCTATGAAATACCACAAATACTAGTTTTCAAAAGTTTTACTACCTAAACAGCAAAGAGGCGCACACGGCCACAAACCGTCAAACCCTCGCCTTCTATACGACCACAAAGTGATAATGATAGTAGTAGAGGATTTGGCCGGGTGGCCGCGAACAACAATTTGCTGTTACTTACTACCTAAGCAGCAAAAAGGCGCACTCCTTGTACCCACAAACCTTCTTCTTGTTCTTCTTTACCAGCAAGTGATAAAAAAAAAGCAAGAAGAAGGTTTGAGTGTTGAGGAGCACGCGACAATTTGCTGTTACTACTTCTTTACTACCACCAAGTAATAATGAAAGAAGTAGAATCACTTCAACATACACACATGAACAGGAAACAGACAACACAAATTTTAATCTGATTCATGTTAATTGTACATAGCTCAAGTTCTTAATCAATGACATATATACATGTTAAGTAATTGAAACGTAACTGAAGCTGACACATACTTCTTCTTGCCAATAACCTAAAATGATGAGGCAAGAAACTTACCCATGGGCTCAGAGATCAAGATATCTGCCTTCTCAGGTGAAGCCGAGGAAGGCTTATATTCCACACCGTGAAGCAAACTTGCTTCCCCACACAGTAAAAGACTTTCTTCATGTGTACAATGTTTTTCTCCAATGATATCTGCTATAAAAGCCTGGTATCCTTGCACCTGTAGTTCTCTCCAGACATCTTCCTTATACTTGGGCAGTTTTTTTTCATCGACCTCCGCTTGAGCCATAATTACCTGTAATTAAGAGGGAGGAAGACATAAGCACATTGCAGACTCAAAAACCTTGAACAAGTTACTATACTAGTTAAGATGCAGACTCCATCAGTTTAAGATGGTATACAAGTTACTCTATTCTATAGATGGCTTAATTTTTCATTCATTGGATACCAAATCCTCAACACTCAACATCTATATTAATATATCTAATCAACAATCAATAGATGGTTGTAACCCAACAACTATAGAGACAATTCTGCCATTTCTTTAAATACCCAAACACCCAAATCGTATTTCAACAACACATCAAATTTTGTGATACCCAAACACCCAAATCATAAAATTAAGCAAATAACTAACATAATTTCAGTTTCATATACCCATCAGACGAATCTTAAAATAAGCAAAACTAAACCTAATTTCAATTTCATAGAACCAACACACGAATCAAAATTAGGCAAATACCCAAATCATAATTTAAGATTCAGATTCATACTTACAGCAGTAGAAGAACCCTAATTTGACAACAACAACAGTACCTACACAAAGAAAA
>JAJJMA010306998.1:0-10878 GCA_023529015.1 Papaver nudicaule | reverse complement strand
AAAGTTGAGACTAGTGTTGGCTGCACATTAGTTCTCAAAAACGTGCGACATGTACCAGATCTTCGTTTGAATCTTATGTCACCAGGAGTGCTAGATGATGAAGGGTACACAAATCACATAGGTGATGGGAAATGGAAGCTCACCAAAGGCTCCATGATTATTGCAAGAGGCAAAAAGGTTGGCACGTTATATTTAACCCATGTGAAGCTCATGAAAGGTGAGTTGAATGCTATTGATAAAGATTCAACCTCCGAGTTGTGGCATAGAAGACTTGGTCATCTTAGTGAGAAGGGAATTCAAATTCTCGCCAAAAGACAAGCTTTGCCGAATGTGAAAGGTATACAATTGGGTAAGTGCACTCATTGTTTGGTTGGTAAACAAACAAGAGTTTTTTTTCATAAGGCTTTACTTAAGCGTGATACTAGTATTTTGGATATTGTTCATTCTGACGTTTGTGGACCTTTAAGGGTCAAAACACTTGGTGGTGTTGTTTATTTTGTGACTTTTATAGATGATGCTTCAGGGAAGGTTTGGGCTTATGCAATCAAAGCCAAAGATGATGTTGTTTCCGTGTTCAAGACTTTTCACAGCATGGTGGAAAGAGAGACAAGAAGAACCTTGAAGTGCCTTCGTTCTGATAACGGGGGAGAATATATTGGGTCACTTGAAGCGTATTGCAAGAGTGCAGGTATACGTCATGAACAATCAGTTCCGAAGACTCCACAACAAAACGGTGTTGCTGAGAGGATGAACCGCACAATTCTTGAGAGAATTAGGTGCATGTTATCTCATTCCAAGTTGCAGAGGCATTTTTGGGGTGAAGCAATGAATACTGCTGTGTATTTGATCAATCGATCTCCTTCGAGACCGCTAGGTGGAGAAGTAACAGAGAAGGTATGGAGAGACAAAGAACCAACATATGATCATTTGAGAATGTTTGGTTGCAGGGCCTTTGTTCATATCCCAAAGGATCAGAGATCAAAGCTTGATGACAAAGCGAAGCAGTGTATATTCCTAGGCTATGGGAATGAGAAGTTTGGGTACAGGTTGTGGGATCCAGTTGATAAGAAGCTCATCAGAAGCAGAGATGTGGTGTTTCTTGAAGATCAGACTATTGAAGACTTTGAGAAGAATGACGAGCCAAAGCTTCAATTAGATATGAGGTCGGATCCAAATCCATTTGTTCTTACTCCAGAACAAACTGAAGATGTGGGTGTTGATGGTAATGCTGAAGAAGAGCATATTCAGAAAGATGAAGCTCAGGAAGACGTTCCAGTGGGTGATATTGGTGAGCAGGAAGTGCAACAAGTTCCAACTGCTGAAGTTAGAAGATCCAGCAGACCCAGAGCGCCATCAACAAGGTACAAACCACATGAGTATGTGTTACTCACAGATGCAGGTGAACTTGAGTCTTACGAAGAGGCTCTTAGTGTACCCGACAGTGAGAAGTGGCAGATATCCATGCAAGAAGAAGTGACTTCTTTAGACGAGAATGACACTTATGAGTATGTCGAGAGGCCAAAGGGGAAGAAAGTTCTGAAGAACAAGTGGGTCTACAGAAAGAAGTTTGAAGAGAATAACTCACAACCAAGATTCAAGGCACGCTTAGTTGTGAAGGGAAATGGGCAGAGAAAAGGTGTTGACTTCGATGAGATTTTCTCACCAGTGGTGAGGTTTCCTTCTATTCGGGTGGTGTTGGCATTAGCAGCTAGTATGGACTATGAGATTGAACAACTAGATGTGAAGACGATATTTCTTCATGGTGATCTTGAAGAAGATGTGTATATGGAACAACCCGAAGGTTTTGAAGTCAAGGGCAAGGAACACTTAGTATGCAAGCTGAAGAAGAGTTTATATGGGTTGAAGCAAGCTCCTAGAAGATGGTACAAGAAGTTTGAATCGTTCATGAAGGAACATGGGTACAAGAGGACAGCTTCAGATCATTGTGTATTCATTCAAAAATTTGCAGATGGTGATTTTCTTATTCTTTTGGTCTATGTTGATGATATGCTAATTGTTGGAAAAGATAAGAACAAGATTGACAGGTTGAAGTCAGACTTGAACAAGTCTTTTGCGATGAAAGACTTGGGTCCAGCAAAGCGTATTCTTGGTATGCAAATCTCTCGTGATAGGAAGGCAAGGAAGCTTTGGTTATCACAAGAAGGCTACATTGAAAAGGTGTTGCAAAGGTTCAACATGGACAAGGCTGAGCCGGTGAGTTTTCCACTTGCAAACCATTTCAAGTTATCTCGTGATCAATGTTTTGTTAATGATGTTGAGAAACGAAAGATGGAGGAAATTCCTTATGCGTCCGCAGTTGGTAGTTTGATGTATGCCATGGTGTGTACAAGGCCGGATATAGCTTATGCAGTTGGTGTGGTAAGTAGATTCCTGGCAAATCCAGGTATGGAGCATTGGGAAGCAGTGAAATGGATACTACGGTACTTCTAATATGTGTCATTCTTGCGAGGTACGTACTGATGAGATTAGTAGTTACTTATTACGTACATTTGATATCGGCAAATTAACAATAATGTGGGATTTATGCAACAGGACTGGTTGCCAAGAAGAGTTATGAGCGCATCACGAGTAGCTGGAATAATTCACACTTTGGAAAATTGGGACTCGCATGAATGTGGTAGTGATTCAATAATGCTAGAGGACGTTGAGAAAGTATGGGCTGCAAGTTTGCTACATGGATTCCGTCCTTCCGTAGCCCCTTCTGTAGCCCCTGTTTGATTGATCAAGATGTATCTTCATCTATAATTGCCATATTACCACAAGCAGACTTAAGTATTTATTGATAGTATTTGTAATGTACAATAAAATTAGATGAGTTTGTTTTCGACTGGGGGTGAATCTCTTCAGAGAGTAGTTTGTTTTAGAGAGTAGTTTGTTGTAAACTTTCTATATTCGCCCCTTCTGTTTCCTTGGAGGGTGCTATTTTGGCACTCCTATTTTTAATTCAATCTTAACTTTTTCAAAAAAAGAAAAAAAAATGTAGTTGGATATTGCTGCAAGTCTGCAACTATTCTGAATGATGTCTATCAATCAAGGCTTTGCACATTTAGTTGTTTTGATTCAAATATATCTACACTTGCATTTTGAGCGATATTGTGGCCCTTGTGGGATCAAAAAATTCAAGCAATAAAATATGTCTATCTATGCATGCATTTTGATAAGATTCAAATGAGCCTTACCATCTAGCGATTTCAATTTCTACCGTCAATTATCAACAACAAATTTTCAAAGCGGTAGATGTTGGTGTTATATATATGTCTCGGAATACACTAAGTTTATGCAAGGGGTACATATAAAAAAAAAGATTGCTTCAAATTCTGAGATATATAGTTCGAGAGTTGAAATGTCTACGGATCCAGTAATCCGTTATCACCACCAAATTGATGCCAAAATTATTTGTCCAACCAAAAATCTGATTGATAGTCAAGGATTTCGATAGAGTTAAATGAGTATTAATCTTGTTAGGTTCTCATTAAACATGCAATGATCAAGTAAATTAGTTTTTTTCTATGAAACACTTATGACTAGTTAATAAAACACTTCTAATGTGAAGGTAGGTACCAATTGGGAGATGTTATTGATTTGTGTTGTTATTATAGCAAAAACGGTTACTGAGAAGTGATTTTATGACTCTAATCTAAGCTTTTAGTTTAACAAGTTCTCTAATTGCATTGTATGACACCTACTTTTATTTTGGCCACCGACAGCAATACATGAAGGTTAGATGACAATGGGGGAATGTTAGTTAACAATATACAATTCAAAAGTGAAACCAAGTGCAACAACATGTATAAATAGGCGTAGCAGGAATGAACAACAAAGCAAGTAAAAGAGAGAACATTTATCAAAATATGGCTCTCCACAGTGTGGTGCAACCGCAAGTTACAAAAAATGAGCTGACGCCCGCTTCCAGAAGAAGATTGGATTACGTCTGGGATGCCGCAAACTTGGGAATAGTAATTGTGATACATATATGTGTACTAGCTGCTCCATTCCATTTTACTTGGAATGCATTTTGGGTTTTTTATGTATTGAGTATCCTAACTGGACCTATAGGGATTGGTCTTTGTTTCCATAGATGCCTTTGTCACAAAAGTCTTAAGCTCGCAAAACCAGTTGAATATTTCTTTGCTTATCTCGGACTTCATGCTGGACAGGTTAGTAATATCACTCTGTATGCTACCCAAATTTATTGTTGCGCGTATGTTTATTTTCTTAATGTCTGCTGTTGTTGAACTTGGTATTTCAGGGAGACCCAATATTTTGGGTAAGCGTTCATCGGTTTCATCATCAGTTTGTAGATTCCGTTAAAGATCCACATAGCCCAATCGAAGGATTCTGGTTCAGCTACATCAATTGGATTTTTCAACACACCTATTTAAGGGAAAAGGTTACATTTTATGTCTATTTATCATTGTGTGTTATATACTTAATAGTACTTAATTGCTACTTCACTCATCAAAAGTAACCGTCTCACTATAGGTGTATATATAAATCTTTGATCTCATAACAACGCGAAACCATGCATGTAACCCATACCTGAATGACTCATGCTGTATAAGTTTGGGGGAAGTATTTTCAACTGTAAACAATGTCCTACTCACTGTGTTTCAGACAAAAGAGCATTTATTCAGTACTATATTACAAAGTACTCTATCTCTCTGAGCACAAATCAAGACACCGGAATAAATATATGCCCCGTGCATGATAATATTCTCATCATGTTTTGCAGTGCGGAAGACGAAACAATGTTATGGATCTAAAAAAGCAAGCTTACTACAGGTTTCTTCGCAGTACAATATCACTCCATATAGTTGGACTTGGACTGCTGTTGTACGTTGCAGGAGGCTTGCCCTGCTTTATTTGGGGAATGGTAAGTACAGCCACATATGCTGCTTTTATTTTGTTGTTTTGATTCACTGAATCATAGCCAAATTTTCATCAGCGTATTCGAGCAGATTGATAATTTTTGTTCTGATATATTTAGGGTGTTAGAATGGCATGGTCACACCATGGCACGTTCGTCATCAATTCAGTATGCCATAAATGGGGTAACAGGCCATATAACACCAAAGATTTATCCACGAACAATTGGTTGATGAACATAATCAACGCAAGTGGAGAAGGCTGGCACAATAACCATCACGCCTTCGAGTTCTCAGCTCGATTAGGGCTTGAATGGTGGCAGTTCGACTTTCCTTGGTACGTTATAAAGATACTTGAGAGCCTTGGGTTAGCAACGGACATCAAAGTCCCTACGGAAATTCAGAAATTGGAGATGTCTTATAAAAATCAGTAACTGAACTTCATCTAATGGTATTATGTACCAGTGTACTACTTGATGTATGTATGGATATATCTTAAATTAATGACCTTGTTTGGCATTTCAACCTCAAGCAAAAGATCAAGGAAGAACTCAAGGGATCAAGACTCAATCACTATATTTCCTATTTATGTGTTTAATAATATATGAAATGAGTCTAGTTTCGATCATGTAATGGGATGAGGCACCAATTCAGGTTTGGATAGTATAATTTTTCCTTTGCTTGTTTTTCTTTTTTCACATCTTTGGAGGTCAGCCCAAGCCCCCCTCCTTTCTTGTTTTTGTTGTTAATCTTTTCCACTTTGTGAGTTTTGGATTAAAATATGAATAAACGATTCTGGTTTCATATCCCCCATCCCATTGAGGGCATTGCGTCTGTTAGTCGCACTAGTGCGAGTAGCAATATTTTATTTTAGTTTTTTACATTATCAGAGAGTTGCAGTGTTATTACTTAATTCTATTTCTGCCTCTAGAGGGAGCACGTACCCTAGCCCTAGGCACCAACTTACGATAGAAGAAGGTTTTAATTCCAGGTTCCGAATTTGATTACAAAATTATACTTAGCCTGATCTCTGGTTAAAAAAATTAGAAATTTATAAGCAGACTAGGTATTGCCCCGGCCTACGGCCGGGGCTCAACCTCTGACCCTACAAACACCTTAGTAGTTAAGTTACAACCAAGTAGTTAAGTGCCGTAGGATGGTTATTGAAAGAGCATTAACCATAACACTCTGCTAGGAGCTAAATTGCTATTACAGTGGTGTAATTGTAACACCAAGACATGCATAACATTCATAGATACTGGAAAGACTTTGAACTTGGTCCTCATATAAATGAGCTAGTCCTCATATAAATCATTCTATGAAATGAAAAAAACTTTTAAGAAACCTCAATGCTATATTGTCAATTAACATTACTATTCATAAAACATGAAAATATTAATTCAAGGATGAACATCATCTCCATGAGAACATATATGCTTGGTCCAACTACAGCCAGAATGCTTTGTTCCCTTTGGAGTCCACACCATCTTTGACTTCGGCATATAAACGTAATCTTCGAGGGTCTTCCCAGATCCACGAATCTGTTTGTTCAAAAGATGTAGTCCATAGTCGAGAATTTGTTCAGCAGTTGGATTATAAATGTTGTATTTCTCCTGGAGTTCACTGGGCAAATCAGCACAAATATTCAACCCAAATTTCGACCATATAATATGTGGTTGTCTGGGGTTGCATGCGGTTAGGATAATTCCGAATAGCTGTCTGACGCTTTTTCCAGATTCTGATTCAACTGCCTCCTCGAGACAGCACATCCATTCATCATCCGAATCTTCCTTTGGTCTATGCACAATATCTGACTCTTCAACGCTCCATCTATCCAATGTAATGCCTGGGGAAATATCACTACACCCCACGCCCTTTAATGCATCCTGGTCCAACATGTAAACAATGTCAGAATACATGTTAATTCTTACATTACATCTTTTTTTTGTTCCTGCCAGGTACAGTTCCGAGTTTCTTCGAAGGCCGTGGTTACACACACGGCCGACGACATGCACTTGTTGGTGAACACGTAGAAATCGAAAAAAATCAAGCTACATGATTATCACCTGTCTCTTGATATCGTGATCCTCCATCAGGACTCGGTGATCAGCAACTGCAGTGACTGGATTGTCAGATTCCATTAGAGCAATTTCACGAATTGATATACAGTATCTGTAACAGTAAATACATAAAATAGTTATTTGTTAGCAGTACGTCGAAATTAAAGCATAGGTACTCGTATGCGAACACAGATCAGAACGTAACAACCAACCGTGTTTCAATACATACACAATTAGTTATGCAATTACAGAGGAACTCTATATGCATATATGGGTACATACACATATAGTTAAATTCCGTTGATCAGCGATAGTCACACATATAGTTATGGACATTATTCATCGTAACTAAATAACGAATAGATGTGGTAGTACACCAACACCTAATACCTCCATGTCGAAACCTAAACTATGCATATAATATAACAATTAAACGAAAGAACTATGCAAACCTTTAGAACTGTCTCTACCCTGAGAATTGTGGTTACCTTTAGAATTCCAATTCACATTAGGTCTGGAGTCTATTTATTCACGGAAGAAAACTTGGCGCCCAATTAATCGAAAAATCGATGGTTTTTTATATTTTTGGTATATATTGATTGGAGCCCCAGGATTTTTTTGGTATACCAATTAAATTGGTATAAAGACCAACAGTAGGAAATCTATAATTAATAAGCAGCATAAAAATACCCATGCAAATGTAGCAGGCAACAATCCATTTTTAGACCTACAAACAACAGTCGGTGCCCAAAGCTAGATCTGCTGAATAAACTCTACTTTGACCTTTCCAGATCAACATATGGTGCAACCCGTGAAGTTAGCTTCTTTCCTTTGGATTGGTCGATTTGGTAAGGATTAAGATCAGTCAATACCATCGAAGAGTTTGTGTGGCAGTATAACCGACAATGTATGTGTTTAGGAGCAACCGAAGAGTTTGACTTAAAGAACATTAAAGAAGGAAGTAATTACAAAGAATTGAACCCGAGATTTAAGAATCCTGGAAAGAAACTGGGATTTCCCACTTGTACAGGATAACAATGAGGTTGCAATAAAAGGTAAAGGATGGCATTTGCAGGGTTCATCTTGTGTAAATATTGCCTTTAGGGTTGATTACATACTGATTGGCCTATCCAGCAATCAGGCCTAAACAATTTTCATTATAATTTAGCTTAGATAAGAGACGTGATGATACTTCATATACAGATCTTAACACCGCTTTCTCGCTGCCTCTCTGCCTTCAAGCCTAGAGGATCTTAATTGCGAATAAAAAAATTTTTTCACCAAAAGGCCAAGTCTATTCCTTCTAGCAGCTCCGGCTACTTTTCTCGTTTCAAAAGCTATACGCTCAAGTCGTGCCTGCAGTTTTGAAGTTATGCACGCCATAGTCAATATAATAAAATACAGATGTACGAACAATTATAGGCTACAAATCTCACCATGTCCTTAAGATGCTTTATTTTATCATCATGTATGTTGCTTAGCTCGTTGAGCCAGAGATAGGTCTCTTTGGCTCTGTTACACAAATTCTGAACTTTAAGTTGCTCCTTCTCTTCTGTCTTGGTCATCGCTGGTTTGACGTCCATAACCTCTTTGAGGAGACAGCCGTATTCGTCCCAGTAGCTGTCACGTAGCTTTCTGATATCCATCAGATAAGAGTCTGCCAAAAAAAAATAGGGGGGGTCCAACCTTTTAGGGTTCTTGTAGATGTTTTTATGTCTCCATTATCATATAATATATATGTATATAGCCCAACTCCTGTCTTACCGGGCAAGGTACCTGCGGATATTTAGACCAATTGTGTGTTAGTTACATGGATTATGTGGGCTATGGTGGCAAGATTCTACATGGTCATTGGGTGCCTCAGTCGTTGTTTTATGTCTTCCAACTGATCCAGTTCCCCAACGTGGACTGGATCCTATACACGCTTCCGCCCCACTGAAAAGATCCACTATATGTGGAGATCTATTATGTTCGCTATCATCTACAATGGTTTCAATATCTTTCAGAACGTTCACATTGTAAAATATTGCCTCTAATGGATTAATAACAAAAACATGAAGGAGAGCAAAATCACATACAACCCAAACAATAAAGTGTATTAGATGTATGAACATTCAGCTTACATTATCATGTCTGTCGTACATGATGAATAGATCAGTGTGTTTCGAAAATGGATACCGGTCACCAATTAAACAAATCATTATGTCAATCCAGGATCCCCGATGTGAAAAACGAATTTCCATAATGTTCTTCCGTCTCCAATCTCCCACACCCTTGTTCTGTAGTTGTCCCCATACTTGTATCTCTGGATCTTCTCGTGGCTCCATGTCTTTGTTGTCCTGATCCTGTACTTCTGTTCAAGGTATCCCTTGAAATCTTCCGTCTCTCGTACCTGCGTCAACTCCAGTTTTAGAATCTGCTCATAGAGATACGACCCATATCGATCCATTTCTTCTACACTCTCATCGGATGGCAAAAGAGAAAGGCACTTTTCTTCGTTGTGTACTATGGCTATAAGCTGCTCCTGTAAAAAAACTTTCATTTCTTTGTCTAATTCTTCCTGAACCTTGTTAATAAGAATCTTAGGTTGAAAGCAATAATTGTTGATTCTTTCATGTATCCCCATTTCTTGGTAACGCATGCTACCAACAGAAGAAAGTATCAGTTATATGTGATCCTTGGTCTAGGTACGATCCGACAATCAATGGGATTGTTACCAAATATCTATTATTTATGGTAAATCAGATTGTTTCGTGTATATTTTCCTTAAAAAAGGATTCCACGGTATGTGTAGCACTAACGATATATATACCAAACAACAGACCTCTTGACTTCATGCATAAATAATACAGATCACCTGTATCCAAATAGTTTCTTATTTTTGGTTTGACGATGATCTGAGTTTTTCAAGGAGATATTAAAAGATTTCTATTATGTGAAGCAACCGGTCTTCTGAGTATTTTACAGTCGGTACAAAATATGTTCAATACCCAATATAAATTGAACAATGTAATTCCTTGATAGAAATCTTTTTTTTAAGGTTGATGGTTTCTTAGATATTAGTAGCAAATACACGGTAGACATAAACTATTGATATAAAGATATTTAGACACTTTGGATACAAATTGAATGAATGAGAACACTTTAGGTTTAACTCAATCTTGAATGCCTTTACTCTTCTTAAAAAAGCATCGAAGGTATGAACAGTATGTGTCATTAAGCCATGTGAATGTAATTTAACAACAAATAGCATCAACCCAATTACGTGAGAGTCGTTCAATTCCATTGGCGACATAAGAAGAAATATAAACACGAAGAGGAGACCCAAAACAAAATACTATAAAATGAAACGATCATGAATCGCCGTTGGTTGTGCTGAACAACCTGGATCTGCACGTTATTGTCTTTTCAGTACAGCTTTGGCGATTTCTTGTATAATGTTGCCTATCAACGGCATATTTTCGTATACCTCTTGTGTTAAAACCACTCTTGTATACATATCTTCACTGTCCTTGTTCATTATGACGGTCATTTGCATTGGCTCGTCATCTTTGGCAGTTGATACCCAATGGAAATACCTTCCAGGGCAAACGACATCACTACCTAAATATATACCCACCTTATCTAGCTTCTGTGTACCACTATTCTCCATCAGACATGCATAGCATGGTTTGACTGGAAACTGGGATCGTCTCAGAATAATTCCATGCTCAGTGATGGACGATGTAGTTTCTAATCTTTCCAGGGTGACGCTGGAACCCATGTATCTGCCGGCTAAAACTTGCGCTTCAATTGTAGTAACCTGCAAGTCTATAATTCGAAGTCTTGTTCCACGTTGAAGTAGCGAGCCAGGCAAGTCATATAGCAACATGACAGGCATTCCAACTTTCAGATTAATAATATGTGTTGGGAATCCTTCGTAATCCATCTTC
>JAJJMA010306996.1:0-25741 GCA_023529015.1 Papaver nudicaule | reverse complement strand
TTCTTCTAGGATGGTGACACGTGGATCGTCCGAATTATACCCCCACAGTTTGCTCCTTTGCCAATGGATGTTTCGAAGATTAATCCGTTTGCAAATTCTTCTTGTCATAATTGACGGTATGAGACACGTGGACTTGTGAGAAGCCTGGAGTGTGCTGACTTGTGTCGTATCCTTTCATTTAGCTTCGGTACTTTTGACTTGCTTCGACAGCTTCTAACTTGTAACATTTACGTCTTTGTTGAGTTGCCGAGGAGGTATGCTTGATTGAGTTGGTCACGAATGAATTTTATCTGCCTTTTTCTGGCATTTTTTCATGATGGTTTGAGATTCCATTGATCGAATGTGATGCTGAATCCAAGGAACTGGCATCGAGAAGAGGATGAGTAGTCATTGAAGTATGCAGGCTGATTCAAAGGGGATGTCTCGAGGTAACTATCCACCAAAGTTGGTTATTGACTGCCGTATTATCGAGAAAGGAAATGTGTGCCATCGAATCGAAGTGTGATCAAAGATGACTTCAAAGTGAGGTCGAGGATGATCTCGGAGTGTACGAGCTGAGCTAAAATCTCTCCGAATCTGAGCCTACAAGCTGTTGTCGTTGCGAGGTTATTCCTTCCGAGATTTGCTGATTGCAGTGAGTTAGACTGCTCCGAGAATGTTTCGTCGAGAATGCTAAGATGACTGCTTCGGATTGAATTGATTGTTATTCTTTTCTCGAAGGAGATAGATGCCATGGATTGACTTTGGTGTTTGCATAACTGGGCTTCGTCGATGATGAATGGTTATTTTATGAGTCCTCTACAATTTTGAGATGACCTTCGTTGGTGTATTTCGATGTAGACAGATGATTTCTTCATATTGTAACCAGTTCGAAAGGTGGTAACCGAGATGTTGTTGGGGTGTTTCTTTTGTTGTGATATTTTCTTCCTTCGGAATATCTTTTGTGCGAGATGAGATTTTGGCTTTCCCTTGTTGTCGAAGGAACTGAACGGAAGAGTACAATATGTTTTTCGAGTATGAGTACTTGCTCCTGCTCTTGCGTGAAGTTCCTAGACGGCTTCGTTGTTGTTGCTTGATTGTTGCTGAAGAAATGAGCTTTGAAAATTTTTCATGCGGGATTCCCTTGTATAGTTGCCCCCCTTTTGCTTTCGAAAGTGAAGAAATTGAACTTTTGGGAAGCAAAAGGATTGTTTCATCCCGAAGTGTACCATCCACAAAGCGAATTTGTTGTACGAGGAGGTTGGCATCCAATGGCTTTGCCCCTGCATTCTTTGTTTTGCTCCAGCTACTGCTTCGGTGTATTGACTTTTGTGACTCTTTGTTGTGAAACGAAGGATGCCATGCTCCTTTGGTGGACGAAGATTGCTTATCGCATTGCTTTGCTCCTTGGGTCATTTGATGTTGCTTTCTACGAGTGGGTCTTTTAGCTAAGTTCTTGTATGTACAACCATCCACGAGTGTTTTGAGAGCGAAGCCAATTTTGAAACCCGTTGGATCTTAACGAAGAAACCTTAGCGCATGCTCCTGTTTGATGCTTTAATGAATACTTCAAGGTAATATCTTTGTGATTTGTTTGTGCCCATGTCTTGCATCTTTTTGTATTTCGGTTTATTTGTACTTCGAGCCATCCTGCAGAGTATTTTGATTTATCCTGTAATGAAGTTCAGAGTATTGTCAATTCGCTCTTTGATAAAGTATATTTTTGAATAAGTCTTCAATGAAGTTTCTTTCTCATGATCGAGTCATGCTTTTCTTCGATGCATAGTTTTTGTAGTATGACATGATCATGCGCGTACTTTCTTTCGATGCATTTCTTGCCTGGTAACTCGTGATTAGGCACGAAGTTTACCTTGCAAACTATAGGCTCCTAAGGTTACTTAGAGTGCAACTTCGGGGCTTACTTCGATGTGGGAGACAGTAACCAAGCTAGTGGGGGCGTACGGATCACCCTTCCCAAAGGCTTTGAGCTACTCGCGCTGGTTTCAAGCAAAACACTGGCTATCGAGACCATAGGTACCCGTCTTGCCTCAGTACGTTAGGTGGGTATCGAAGATACTAAGTATCCTCCGAGAGAACATGGTGGTGTTCTGATAACCCATTTATCCCAAGTAGAGTAGGAAACTTACGGTGGGTAGTTGCTATGTGTCTCGATAATAAAGTAGCACAATGGGGGAGTGCCGGTCACAGCTGGAGCTTAGACATGGTACTGTTCTCCTATCGCGGCCTGGAGTTCAACTTTTCCTTTTCTCGCTAGCCCCTCCTCAAGGCTGTGTTTGATTTTTGGAGGAGGTCCCTCGGCTGCATAACTCGCTTGCCATTCCCGTGAATGTAAGCTAATTAGCTGCCTTGGGGTTCCATCTTCCTCTATAGGTAGATGTTAATCCCATTTATCGTCCCCTCGGCGCCCGAGGACGTTTTCTCCTCGTGGCCGTTTGTAGTGAGTAAGAATGCATCGTTGGCTTATGTAGCCTTGATTCAAAGTGCTCACCGCTATCGGGGTGTCTTGTGGGTAGAAGACCGTGCCATATAACTCGTAGGGCCCTTACGGTTTATATGTGCACTAGCTCTGTTTTGGCTTTTTGGCCTTGGCGTTACAGCCTGTTTGTTTTTGGCTTTTTCTGCCTTTGGCGTTACAGCCTGTTTTGTTTTTGGCTTTTTCTGCCTTTGGCGTTACAGCCTGTTTTGTTTTTGCGACGAGGCACTGGTGAAGATATGGCGTGATGGCCTATTCTCTTTGATGGCGTCAAAGCTTTAGGAGATGTGCCTAAGCAAATAGGACTTTGTTGTGGTCAGAGCTTGCTTAGCCGAGGTTGATGTAATTGCTGCTTCGAGCTGTCGATGCATGTTGACTGTCCCGAGAACGCTGAATGATAGTTGTTAATGAAATACTTCCTTTGGGTTTGCTTCCTTCAGCGAGTTGCATTATTATACTGAGGCTACTGGTCCATCGAAGTTGATTTCGTTTCCCAATCGAATTAGTCTTGCCATTCTTTGCTGCTATGGAGACGCTACTTCCACGAGATGGACTGGTTGTCAGGATCGAAGGTGGGTTGGCGAAGCTGTTTGGTTATCAGCTGAACTGGCACTCCGAGGTTATATACTTAGCTAGTTGTCTCCGCGATAAGCATCGGAGTTGAGTATCGAAGGTGAGTAAACATAGTCCTCGAAGTTGCATCCGAGATGGCTTTCGAGATAACTTTTCCGAGATTGCCTCCAAGGTGAGATTGAGATGGCTTCACAGTTGATATCTTCGATGGGTTTCTTCAAGGGTGATGTTGCCGAAGTGAGGCATCGAAGTTGAGTTTGGTCCGAGATAGATGATGTTTTGAAGCATCGAAGTGTCTTCGCTGTACACAGTGTTTTCTTCCGAAATGTTAGTGGTTGATTGGTGCTCCGAAGTAAGATTGTGAGTGTCTTTGGATCAAAGTGGAATTTGTTGATGGTGTCTGCGAGATGTAGTGGCTCCGAGAACAAGGTTGGTTGACGCTTCGAGAAGAAAGTTGCTCGATGGTTGAACTTGCTTGTTCCCTCGTACAAAATGCTAATTTAGTGGTGCTTCCTTGATACGTATTGATCGTCGAGAGGTAAATTGTATGGGTTATATAAAATGGGTCATCGGCGTTGAGTGTACATAATCATCGAAGGTGAGGATCATAATGGTTGAAGCTGCTTCGTGGAGGATAAGCTATGTAGCCATCAAGGAGTGGATGGGCTTGATCGAAGGTGTAGCCGAAGCCATCAAGACTTGAGTTGTTGATGCTGGCGAGTTTCCCGTGTTTTTCGAAGTTTTCCTCGCTGCCATAACTGAATTCTGATCAATTTATTTAGGCATCATGGCCTGTTTGGTTTCATGGCGTTAAAGCCTTAGGAGATGTGCCTAAGCAAATAGGACTTTGCCTCATCGAAGAGGATCTGGAAGTTGTACCGAGCTGTTTTTGTTAAGCATTAATTCATGTATAACATAATAGTATGCGAAGCTTGAAGATTGCGTATAGCTAATGAAATTCGAGTGTGCCATAATGTAATGTGATATGTTGTATCGAAGGGAGACTTAATAAATCTAAGGCATAAAAATGCTAATTGGTGATTCAAAAATTCTTTTAATTTCATTACCGTTGCATATTGCTCGATGTTGCATAAACATACTCGATACCCCCATTCTTTCAAGGCAGAAAGAGATGGTTCGATCTTTAAACATAATTATTTGATGCCCCATCCCTTCAAGGTGGAAGGAGATGGGTCAATCTCATTTATTTTGGTATGTGCCTGAAACTTTATAGTTGCACTATTTCTCTTAATTCGAAGCTAATAATCTTTTTTCGATATTCACGCCCCTCGAGGTGGGAGGGAGTGATTCGATCGATTTTATAAAGAAACTAATATAAGTAGAATTCCTAATTTAGGATATAATCTTAGTTTAAGTAGGACTTCGATATTGATGCCCCTCAAGGTGGGAGGAAGCGAATCAATAGAGTTTATCGTGCTGTAGATAAGAATTTCTATGATTTTATACGTTTTTTGCTAAATGACTTGCATAAATATATCCTTGTGGTAAGAATTCTATTAAGCATTGGCCTAGGCTAGAGATGCCCCAATATAAATAATTCGAACTTTCAAAGAAATTTTTCAGAGTTAGAGAATGCTTAGCGAAGGCGAGAAGATTGATTAGCTGCACTTTGGAGTCCATGTTCACTGGGTCTCGATATTCCCTTTTGCACTTTCGCCATTTGGTTCTAGAGTGTGCTTTTGCTCCTTGGGCGTGCTTGCTTCGGTGTTTACTTTGTTTCCACACTTTGTGCCACTCTATTTTTGTGCCTTACTCTTTGATTCCTCCAATATTTTATTATTTGTACCTGAAACTTTTAGAGGCGAAGTAAATAACAGCTGCAAAAGTATACTTGAATAGACTCTTGTGCCGAATGTTTCCTAACATTGTTTATGGAATTCGAAAATGTAATGACCTCGAATATTGTTTTATAAAGTAATGTAGTAAAAAAGGATGCCATAATTATTTAGACTAAGTAATATCAGGTGTTATGTAGATAATCATTTTTCAATTTACGTAGCCAAGAAAAACAAGTTTCATTCTAAAACTTTCTATCATGCAATTTAGTGTGACTTGACTAGTACAACTCAAATCAAGTGATGATGAACCATCCATGCATTTATTTGCAGCAGAGTTTGAACTAGAATCAAGTATCATTGTAAACTATGCTTTCACTGAAACATTGGAAGTGAGAAATAGTATATATTACTTTTATCTGTATTTGAATCATATTTTGTACTTATTAAATACCGATTAACACTACATGTGTTAGATGATAGGGAAGGATACCCGTGATGCGCTTAGTAAGCTAAGAAACTTGTGTTGCTATGATAAGTACTACTTTCGTTACAACTGTGGTATCAATTAACGTTATGTGAGTGCACAGTTCCTATTTTCCCAAAAATTATTATAACGACATAAGCTAAATTTGAACATGTATTTATCATTTTAAATTCATAGAGTCCTTCTAAGTGGTGAGCATGTGCTATATCATACAGCTTGCTTAAAAGCATCTATTCTTCTACTAAACGTGGTAAGCAAAGGTAGCAAGTAGTCCTGACTAATAACTTCTTAATAAGTCACTATCGTGCATGGTAGGAGAGTGGAGTATTTAATAAGCTAAAGCATGCTTTATAGAGATATTGCAAGTAACTCCAATTTGCCACAAAGCATAGATAATAGCGTAATCATAGCAGTAACAGAGGTGAAGAAGATTGAGAGTTTAAGTTTGAGAATTCCTCCCTTTCCGATCTGTGATTTTGTACTGAGGTTGCCATATCCATTGTTATCGAAGATGCCATAGAGTTTGTCCTCGAAGTTGTGATGGAGTTATCATTGAAATTGAATCATTGATGATGTACCATTGGAGTTACATCGAAGTTCATATTCTGTGAGTTATCACCGTGATGAGTTGTTATTGCGAAGTGTATCGTATGAGCGAATTGATTGTTTGTCCATCGAAGTTGGCGATGATGAATGAAAGTTGATATTGCAACCATTGTCATCGAAGTTGTACTATAGAATTATATCCATCGGAGTTAGTTGTCCGAAGTTGTTGATCGAAGGAGTTTGCTAGTCGTTCTTTCCGAGAAAGATGCCGAAGTTGCCATGCGAAAAAGGATATCGAAGTTGGGCGTTGGTCATCAAAGTTGAGCGTTGTAAGTTGAGTAGATTTAGTTATTACTGTGTCCTGGGGAAGAGAACGAAGTTGGTGATCGGAGTGAGGTGCCAAAGAAAGAATGCCGATGGTGGTGACCGAAGGTGGTGATCGATGTTGATGATCGAAGGTGGGTCACTGATTAGTTGTGCCGAAGTAGCTGTCCTTCGAGGTAACTGGCCTGCTTTGCGAACTGGCAACTGTGCTTTCGAAGTTACCGTCGCCTCCCTCGTGCTGCTGGTTATGGCTTTTTAAAGTGATCAGTTTTCTACCTTTCATATGTACCTTATTAGCATTGATATTGAAGACACCAAGGAGCTGTTGGTAGTAAGGATGTCGACGTTTGAGGTCGAGGTTGCCATCCGAGAAGAAAGTGGGTTGGCATGTGATACTGCAAATGCCAAAATTTGCCTTTAGAACTGGTCCTTGTAGCGAAATCGTGGTGATGAGACTAACTTCTTCCGGGATGATAACTGGTTAGCGAGAATTTTGCTTTCAAATTACTTCCATGATGCATCATGCTGCTGTCTGCAAGATGGCTTTCGATGCAGTTTACTGCTGGATGGTTGGCTACTCGGTGTAGTGATCCGAAGTTGGCCTTGCGAGGGAGTCCTCGAAGCTATGATCCAAACTGCCTTCGAGCTATCAAATGGACCCTTTCCGAAGAGTTTGCTTCGGAGCTTACTGCTGTATCTTCTCCGAGAAAGGTGTCGAAGTTACCATACGAGAAGATGTCGAAGCTAGGACGTTAATTGGTTAGCCATTGAAGTTGGCTGTTAATGCTGGGTTTTCACAGTGAATGTTGGGGAAGGAGAGTTAATATGTCCGAGATGTATTTCTTTCTTCGATGCTTGTTTCTGGGTTGCAGTGGTATGCTATGCTGGTTAGGCTCCTTCCAAAATGATTTCTTAATTGGCTCGAGATGATGAATACGACGAGAAATTTCTCCTGCTGCTTTTTCCATCAAGCTGGCGCCTCCTTCGAAGTTTCTGTTCATTGATTTGCTCATGATGGTGCTGTTGATCATGCCTTGATGGAGTTTAACGCTGCTTTGACATTTTCCTCGGTCTCTTCTTTCCTAACGTCAGCAACAGTTAAATGGGCCTTCGACGTCACGTCCTCGTACTGTAATATTATTTTGCTTCTTTCGTGTCACGCCCTTAAAGTTCACCTTGGAGACTAATAGCCGGACTTCGGTGCAATGTCATCAATATGAGTCCTCTCTCGAAAATCATCCTGGTGATAAGCTGAATGGTATTTGTCGTAACAGCCGTTGGCTCCTGTACGAAGCCTAACGAGCTTTCCTTATGAATGAATCTTGGTTTTGCTGTAATACATGTTAAATGAAGTAGGTAAGTCCAAATCGAAGTATGTAATGAGAGTAAATAGCTATGAAAACCCCAAGTAATGAAAATGTCATTATTAGCTACATGAGCGAAATGGGTTTTGTGAAACACAGTTTTCTGGTTGAAGATCTAAAAACAAAATTTGTTTTGAGTCTAGATTTCTACATGAAGAAACAAAATTATGCGAAAAAATAAATACCGAAATCAAAAGAAGCTTAAGTTGAGAAGGAGATCTACTAACTATAGATGTGAATAACGAATTCATTTTAGCTCATTTTTGAATTATAAATCAGATTTTGCTATGGGAAAACCAAAGTCAAAGTTTATGAAAGTTATGTTTTTCAGAATAATAGATATAAAGATGAGCGACAAGGAAAGAGATAAAGGAAGAGGATGTGTTTTTGGAAGTTTTGCCGATAATTCCTTTGAAATCAGTTTTCGTTGGGGATGTTTTTAGATCTGCTGCCATTTCTTCGACCAAAGTATCTCTGAACAAAGTTGTCTGAGAATTGCTTGTTTGTGACGAAAGTGCCCCCCAAGTGCTATAAAACGACCAGATCTGCTCTGCACTTGCCGTGTTTTATATGGAACTTGCCGAATATGCTACTGTATTTGCCAGATTTGCTGTCGGAACTGGTAGATCTCCATTTTTGGACCTCCAAAGAAAAAAATATGCTAAAAATTTGAAAACCCAAAAAATCACAGGCAAACCCTAAGTTGTTTTAATCATCCCTGTTTCTAGCGCCAAACTGTACGAGTAGAAAATCTGCATAGGTTCATAAGACTCCATATCCATCAGATCTACTCGCACATACAATAATTAGTTGTGATTTAATGGTGCGAAGACCATAAGAACAGCACCGAGGGTACTATGAACAGTGATTAAAGACTAAACTTAATAATAGTGAAGACCAAAATATAAGAAGATTTGTATTTTTGCTGCTAAGATTACATGAATCTCCATTAAAGAGGAGTTCTAGATCTAGATCTAGTTTTTTGGGGAAGAAGATGAGTAGAGGAGAAGGAGGAAGAGAGAGAAAGTAAAAGAAGATCCCCTCTCTCCTAGGAGATATTTCCTTTATATAGAGGAAATTTACAGGATAATTACACAAGTGTCCTTATCTTAACTACCAAGTAAAGTAGGTCTTTGGTGGGCTTCATCTTCAAGTGACTTCGGCTCGTATGTCGGTTTATCAACTTCGACAGACTTCTTCTTCTTCGGGCTTGATATATTCTCCGAGGGAAGCTTTTGTCACTACTTCGGAGGGATTGGTGGACCGAGGCGGTATCTCCGAACGGTGGCCCATGATTCGTAGTCTTGGTTTTTGGTTCTCTTCGCGTTCATAAGGCGTTGTCTTACTCTTCTTCTAGGATGGTGACACGTGGATCGTCCGAATTATACCCCCACATATGCTTTGGTGGAAGATTTTTATCTTGCAATTTTGATGTTACTTCATCACTTGGAATAGATTATGAAATCACTTTCTATCTTCGACCCATAGGATAAACAATCTGATAAGGATAATTTAATTTAGAAACGAAATCTTCCACAAAATTGAGCGGTGACTCTCTTGCGGTCAACATTAAGAGAAGTCACCCAATTTAGGTTGGATTCCAAGCTATCTTCCAAGGTTGCATGGATGAGTTGGAAAAATAATCGATCCACCCTACTTGAAAGTCATCAAACTTGACATTTATGGCGTTTCCACACCCGAAGGAGTTTGGATTCCACAAAAATACATGATTTGAACCCCTAAAACTGATTTTTTTGCTTCTAACTCAGACTTTTTTTGGTAAACAATTTTTTTATGCTATTATTCCGACCGTTTTATCTAACTGATCCCAATGTATTTTGATAAAAAATATTCTTCATAATCCAAAAACTTACCTTTTGATATATAGGTCGCCTTGTTTACTGCATGATTCAAAATTTGCGTTGGGACCGCAAATATGCACCACACACAAGGAAAACTGCGGTCCGGCTTAAAAATTGCCTCTGAACCTAGAGTGACTCAAATTCTCCCTCATGGCCCATAATCTACCACATGACCAAAAGTTATCCTCATAATCCCAACGTGACCAACAATAGGTCAGCAAAAATTTGATGAAAATTATACCAATACTCAAAATGTACCACTAACCAAATATTGACTTGTAAACATTTTTTTTTTGACACTTGAAAGGGTCAAGATCTATATAATAAGGAGGCATGCCCTTTGTCTAGAGTAATCCGGGTCGTCCAGAAAGCGATCATCCGGCTGGGATTCAATTTGGCTTAAAGTGTAATACGGACCGTCCATCTTGGAGTAGTTTTTTTGGTTAAAGACTAAACTGGGACCGTCCATCCTGGTGTGAATTAAGACCAAGATGGCTCGATGATTAAGAGTACTTCAGCCATAAAACCAGGATACCGCTCGCGTTTGTCTAGCTTTATTTAACATCACTTCTGCATCCTTCTTAAAACTAATTCTTCTACCTAACGTGATAGATATAACTTCTCAAAACACAACCAATTGCTCAATTTTACTTATGCACTACATGAGTTTTCAGTTTGTACTAACACTCCGAGCAGCGTGGATGGACCCCAATTACCCGATACATTTGCACTTTCCTGATTCAACGGCAAAAAGTATTAACGTAGAAATCAAACGCATCTTCTCTATAGTGCATCATCTCTTTTGTTTTTTAAGTGTAAGCTTGGTCCTCACTACGTGCTTAATGTGTGTCAGATGATTGTTTGGCATTAAGTTAGTTATTTTATTTTTGAGACTTGGGTGTATGATTCTGCAAATTTCTTTCGGAAGAACGATGTTGAAAATAGGTATAGGCCTCTTTAACTTCGTAATCGGCTGTTCGCCTATTTAAATTCACAATGATATCATACACTTGCATAATTTGTCTGTTTCGGATACGAGTATTAGGGACTTTCTGTGTCCCATGACTAATTGTGTTTCCTAATCGTCAAAAATCAAAAGCAGTTCCTAATCTGTTTAAAATCGTGTTTCCTAAAAAAAAATCACCGTCCTCAAATATAGCCTAAATTTACTAAATTTAAGGTATAGACCAGTGTGAACTACATGGTCTAGATTGTATCTAATCTAAATTAAGGGAAGAAGAAACAAACCTAAAGCAAAAGTGACATTGGGCTTTGCAGCTGGAACTTCGACTGCTATATGCAAACATGAGTCATGAGTGCTTAATTTTGAAAACTCAGTGATTTCTTATAGTTGAGAAAGGTGTATTATGCTTAGACTGTGGGATTAATTGTGGCCGGTCAACTGTAAATGTCTTCCCTTCCAAAATACCTAATGATGATATTTAGTAATGAATTTTTACAAAATTTAAACCCAACCAGGAATGCCTTTGTTCAGACCTCAACTTAAAGTCGGCTGCCCTATTATTTTGATGAGGAATCTTGCTCCGTCAGAAGGTCTTTACAAAGGCACGAGGTTATTAGTAACTCACCGGGGAAAGCATGTTATGCAAGAAAAAATCCTCACCGGGCATAAAAAAAAAGAATTGGAGAGACGGTAATGCTGCCAAGGATATTGTTTCAACTATTCATAATTGATATAAACATGACAAACGCCAGTTTTCCGTTCGAGTATCATATGCAATGACAGTCAATAAGTCCCATGGAAAATCTGTGAAGTAAGTGGGTATCGATCTGAAGTTTACTGTTTTTAGCCACGACCAACTTTACGTGGCATTGTCAAAGTGCACCGCTGCAAAATACTCCCTCCGTCCCTCTAAAATAGGCGGAGAAGTAAGTTTCTCTTAGAATAAGAAACTTTTTTGATTTTATAAATATTCATACACTTTCCTGTTTTATCCTTTGTTATATTCCCAATACTAGAAACATAAAATTGGTTGTGTTGATAACTATGTTAATAAATAAGGGTAACTTTTGGAAAAACCCATATTGAAATTGAAGCTCCGCCTATTCAGTGGGACAACCAAAATTTGCAACTCCGCCTTTTTTAGAGGGACAGAGGGAGTAGGATAACAGTGTTGCTTGAAGACAACGCAAAAAAAATTGAGACGACAAACATTGTTTATCCAGAAGTTCTGTTGTAAATTATATTTGTCATACATTTAATTTAAGATGCAATTATCACTCCTATGTTTGCAATAAGAATAAAAATTATCGATCCAGTAATAAGGTCAGGCCATTAGATGTTTAAATTGATCTTTAGCTTCCAGTTCAACCGAAAAAGGTTGAGCCCCGGCCAACGGCCGGGGTGATACCTAGTTTATTAATAAGAAAGAAAAGATTGCAACTAGGGCTAAGATTCCAAGAGCAATTAGTGTTTTTGAAACACCGTTTCATTTACAGTTATAACTCATAACCGTTTCCCAATTCAACAAAATGTCTCTAAAGGAGATGCAGTTAAACCAATTTTGTAGGGATCCCCATTTGAATTTGAGACACTTCACTTCATTCATTTTCACTTTTTTTTTTTTTTTTTTACTCTTCGATTCCACTACGTCCAAATTGCCCACATAATTGCAAAAGGTAGTAAAAGGCCATACTTCTCTAGCCTTCTTGTTTTTGTTTTTTTATGACTACAAAATTTCTCGTTAGGACAAGTCTAATTATAAACCCAATTTCTGTCCATCCTAGACACAAAATAATCCCATATGGACGTTGCAATACATCAGTGTAATAATAGATGATCAATTTCCTTCAAAGTGGAGTTGCAAAGACTACAATTTCATATGTGATGTCACATCCCATCCTGAGGAAATTATCCATTATGGGAATAACACTACATTGTGCACAACCAACCAAGCAAAAAATCGAGTTTTCTTGGGGGCATACCTCTTCCAGCTATATTTGAAGTCATTGATATTACTTGCTTTTTGAGATTTTATCCACTAATCATAGCCTAATTTTGATGTGACTGTGGTATTGAGGAGGTGATCAGAGAGTCTTCAGATTGAGTTGAGGTGGATCCCTAGAGAGGTTAGCAGGTCCTTGAACTCCCCAACTTCTTCCCTAGTATGGCTTCGCTGGATATCCGCATTTCCCTTTCTGAAGTAGATCATCTACTTTAGCATCTTTGTTAACCACAAGATTGAAAGATTTTAGGTGATACATTAAAAAAGGAGCCGAGTCCCACATCTTTCCAAAATTTTGCATGCTTGCCATTCTGGGGTAGAAAAGAGCTTTCCTGTTGAATTGCCTTCCAAAAACCTTTTCCATGTGTATCATATTCTTTAGGCCATAAATCTCCTTCATCTGAGTTGGTTTTTAGTTGAACTTTTTTCCTTTATAGAGAATTCTTTTCAGCTGAGTATCTCCAAAGCCACTTATTGATCAAGGCTTTATTTGCAGCTCTCAAGCTTCTCAAACCCACACCACCCCTTTCTTTAGGTCTACAAAGATTCTCCCACGCAACTCATACAATTTTTTTTCCTATGTTGTAGAACCGCATAAGAAGTCTCTCGTAATCTTGATCATTCTCTTTTCCACAGAGGCTGGAAGTTGCATAGGAGACATAAAATAAATTGGAAAATTTGCCAGAGAGAAGTTGATAAGAGAGATTTTTTGAGTTTTTGAAAAATATCTTCTCTTCCACACATCAAGCTTCTTTTGAAATTTTTTAATACCCTATCCCAAACAGATGTTTGCTTCCAAGAGAAGCCAATTGACATCCTCAAATATTCGAAAGTTAGCTTCTCCATTTACAATGCAAAATTTGGCTAAATTCTGGATTATAGAGTCAACACCTAGACTTATAATTGTACTCTTTTCCAGATCGACTCTTAAACGAGTAATAGCCTCATAGACCTGGAGCACAATTACCTCTGTATCTTCTTTTGCATCCAAGAAGATATTGTAACCCGATGTAACCAGGTACCCTAACATTATTGCCCAAAGTTTTGTTCATTTTTTCTACACTATCATTTTTTGAGCGCGAACAACGTTGTCTCAATTAAAGAAAGAAAAATTACAATATAAAATACGAACCAATCATCATGGTCTGACAGAGCGACAATTATTTAAATAAGTTCATATCGCTGGAAAAGCCAAAGGGAATACAAAAACAAATACAAAACTGGTGTACCATCAAAGACCTTGAGACTATGATATGCATCCAACAAAAACTAATTCAGTTGGCCAGAACTAGGGCTGTCAATGGATATCCGATTATCCGCTATTCGTTCGGTACCGTTCCGTTAATAAAGGATTTTATCCGAAACTTATTGGAACGGATATCCGTTACCAATAGTTAACGGATAATAGCATGTTAACGGAACGGTAACGGTAGAGCATATATCCGATCCTTTAAATATCCGTTACCGTTAAGGCAGGTTTTTTTTATATAATTTCACATAAACCTAGCTAAACTTTTTGCATTTCCGTGTATTTTTTGTATGAGCAAGTGGTCTACTAGTACTACTTGAAATTCTTACTTCTATCACAATATTTTTTTTGGTATTACAAGATTGCGAATTTCAACAAAGTATTGTTTGTTTATATATAACTTAAAAATATTAACGAAGCGGATAATTAAAGGATATTATCCGTTATCCGTTAATATTAACGGAACGGATACGGAATAAATTTTTATTATCCGTTGGATAATTAACGGATAACGGATATCCGTTAAAAATTAATAGAACGGATACGGTATGACCAATATCCGTTTCGTTAAGTACCGTTGACAGCCCTAGCCAGAACTATGTACTTGAGATGGGTGGATCGAGCCCAAACTGCAGAATTTGGAAGTCTCATAGAAGCTACAATGAGTCAATGACCCTAAAATGCATACATCAACTAGTAGAAGACCAGTGCCCAACCGAGACACAAATCCAATACTAGAAGCAGGGCCGGTCCTGGGCAGGTGCCAACCGTGCGACGCACAGGGCCCGACTGGTCCCTGGTTTTCCTACTACTAAATTAAGGCCTTTTTTTTAATCAACAAATGGATACACTTCAGACTTCAAGGCCCCCTGGTTTTACTACTACTAAATTAAGGCCTTTTTTAATCAACTAATGGATACACTTTAAGGCCCAACTGTAACAACTGAATTGGGGATTGAAAACCACCTAGTGAGGTTCGAACCTTAGTTCTCTAGATTAAAAGGATGTGTGCTAACCATTGAGCTGTGCGTCCCTTTGTGTTCTGTAGTTTCATACACTATATACATAAACTAGCTTAAGAAAATTAATATGGGCACCATTAATGCTCCATCTCATTATTATGTTTTCATGTTTCTTTTACTATGCATATTGTGTGTATTATAAGAATTGATTTTTATAAACCAAAAAAAATTGTAATTGTTATGTTAAAATAATAAAAAAAAACCTTATTTATACCTGTAGCGAAATTATCGGGCATAAATTTTTTAACAGTAGAAGGCCCTATAATCAGGTTCACACAGGGCCTACCAAGACACAAAATCGGCTCTGACTAGAAGGTCGTGTCATACTTGTCATTATTTTATTCAGCCGGAAACTCCAAATCTACCGAGAGGAAATCTAGAAAAATATCCCAAGACTGCCTTTCACACAAATCTAAAGAAATGGCTCCACTATTGCCCAGTTACAGTCACTCCAAACTGTCCTCGAACGGGGTTGCGGATTTTTCAACTTGATTTTTGGGTGTACATGTAGAATCACTTTTATTCAGACCCGGTCAAACCCAATTGTACCCTCAAAAGAGCTAAAATCCCAGAGTCGTAGGCCTTTCTCGGTTTCTCCCATCTTCCTAACTCACTACTCTTTCTTCAGTGTTCACTCTGTCTAAGTCCTTACTGAACTCATTTCTCTCAAACCACGCACAAATCGGTGTTGTACTACGGACGGAGAGTTAATGATTTGAGGTAATTTCTACTACCATTAACTAAATGATTTCCTTGTTTTAATATAATTATTAGATCACTTCCATTTGTTTAGATTGTTCAAAAGAAATCTAGGTTTTCGAAAAGAGATAGATACCTTTCAAAAAAAAAGAAAAGAGATAGATTCTTAGTAACTAGTGAAACCAGAAACACCTTAAATTGATGTTTATGCAGCTGAACATTTGATTCTTCTAGTTATTTTAGGGTTTAGGGTTTAAATTAGTATTTCAAATGAGGCCCAATTTGATTGTTGTTTGAAATACATCATGTTTTATTTGGTATAATTGCAACAGTATGACGATTTAGACGGATTTTTTAATTCTAATTTCCTTTCCTTTGTGTGATTGTTTTAAGAAGTTACTGGGGCATATCAATATGAGTGAGGCTGGGGATAGGATCAGTAACTTACCTGACTCTCTACTTCATCATATCATTTCTTTTCTTGAAATCAAGGATGGTGCCCGTACTAGTGTATTATCTCATAGATGGAATTCCATTTGGACCACTGTCCCCACCCTTAATCTTCTGAGACCGGATGTCGTTTCCCCACCCAGGCTTTCCTTTCTCTTCCCCTCTTCTTCCGAGACTGATAAATTCATGGATTTCGTTGATGGAACATTGCATCGCCATAATTCGTCAAATGTAGAAAACTTCCTTCTCTACTGGCGTGCACACTTGAATGAATCCCGGCTTCATTCATGGATCTCTACTGTAATAAGGGCTAATGTTAAACAGCTCAGTCTTTTCTTATACCAAAATCAACCCTTGTTTATTCCACTATCTCTTTTTACTTGTCAAACACTGACATCCTTGGAGCTAGGAATAAACTACGGTAATTTCACCTTTCCTAAATGTATTTTTTTCCCAAGACTCAAGAGCCTGAGGCTTTACGAATTTGAATTTACCGATGAGTGCTGGAGTGAGGAACTCTTTTCAAATTCACCTGCCCTTGAAGAATTGAATCTGGATCTATGCGTTTGTCATACGAGGAATTTCTGTATTTCAATTCCTACACTCAAGCTGTTGAGCATTTGTAGCCATGATTGTGGAAGAGTGTGATTTACAAGACTGTGCTCTCAAAATTCATGCACCAAGTCTATTGAAGTTCACCTACTGGGCCAATGTTGCAAAAGAATATGCCCTGTCTAGCTTTCTAGGACTGGTGGAAGCAGTTGTTCAATTTAACTCTGATGGTCATGGTGCACAAATAAGTCGGTTACTTGGAGCCCTTGCACATGTAAGAAGCCTAACTGTCAATGATGTGACCCTACAGGTATACTTGCTTCTGCTATGTTTAAGATAATTTCTGTGTTTCTCTCAACTTCTATGGTTCAATCTGACTCCTTGTAACTGACTTATTTGTTGCTGTTGCATTGTGATAAATCATAAATAGGCTATCTGCTCTGCGTATGGTCTGTTGGACAATTTGCTGACATTTCATAATGTCAAAATGTTGAAAGTATCTGAGGTACTAACCACGGATCAAGGATTAATTGCCTTGCTCAAAGCAGTACCTAATCTGGAGTTGCTCGTATTTGATGAGGCAAGTGTTCAGAACTAATGATCTGCATACCATTATTGGACGAGTAGATATAATCTGATCTCTTTCTATGTTTGAATTTCAATTCCAGTACATTAATGATGAAAAAGAAGACAGTGACGAGGACAATGAGGATGACAGTGACGAGGACAATGAGGATGACAGTGACGAGGATGGCAGTGATGGCAATGTGGATGATAGGGATGATGACAGTGAAGACGATGATGCTGACTCTGTTGAGGGCGATAACAACCACAAAAGAGATGTCTCTGACGCTGCTGAGTGTGACAACAATGATGAGGGTGAAAGCAACTTTGACAATGAAGATGATAGTTGGGCACTCGATGTTATTACTACTGGGTGTTTATTTCCACACCTCAAATCAGTTTGCTTTAAGCAATCTGTTGGAAATCCAAGGGAGATAAAGTGGGTGAAACTGATTTTGAGGAATGCAAAAGCTTTGCAAACGATGACGATTTGTTACTGTGATCCTGATTTTCGTTTTGTAAATGCGAAAAATGAAGAACAATTTATGGTAGAGATACCAAGGTTTCCAAGAGCCTCGCCCGACTGTGTGTTTAGATTCTGTTCTTCAGAATAGGACTCTGTTCATCGATCATAGATCATAAATGTAAGTTAGAATCAGCTTTAACTGGATCTTTTACAGAGCAATGGGAGTTTGAGGCTTCGTGTAATCTCAAATGATAACTTTTTAACTAGTAAAAACACCGAGTGCATATTATTGGCGCGAAATTTTGTCTGTTTTGAAAGAATCTGGTTCTCCATTTGGTGCTCTTTCCAAGGGTTTGATTATGTTTCTCAGTTTCTTGCTGTTGGCTAATAAGACACTTTAAGACACTTTATACAAGGCCTTGAAGGAGGTATATGATTGGTTCAGCTTACATATGGTGGAGTTCACCCCGGTAGCACAGGCATCAACAGGTACTTTCGGTATGTACTTTGCAGAACTATAGAAAAAAAACATTATATTCGTTTGAAGGGACCATGATCCTCAAGGCGTGCATAGCCAATGCCCACACCACTACTGTCACCGTTTCATGCGATCTTATTAGGAAGCAGAATAAGATCTTCAGTTCTTCAGTTATAAGAAAGGGGGAAAAAAAAAAGTAGATTAAACCAAAAGAGTTAACAGACACATAGGATAGAATGCACAACAAAAATAAATCTGCACCTATATTGTATCGGTTTAATGTTATGTAACAAATCCACATCCAAGCATGAACAGAAAAACGCAAAACAAAAAATAAAGTAAAATTCAGCTTAAACTATGCCAGTGCAATTCACCACTATCAACCAATTCGTGGTAAACAGCGGTTCTTGGATTAGTCGAACTCCGTCTAAAGGACGAGAAGATTTTTCGAAATACTTTTCTAATGCCAGAAGACCGACGATCTGTTACACAAAATATTATCCGAGGAGCACCTTGTACTGTGTTAGACCCTGCACCATCCATGTCAGTAGGCAATTCTTGTCGGCAAACAGGACAAGAGTTTCTTTTCGAAAGCCATGGAAGTATACACTCTGCATGGTATATATGCTTACAAGGCATCTCTCTAGCTTCTGATCCAAGCTCGAAAACTTCGTCGCAAACTGCGCATTCTTTAGAAACATGGGAATCACTAATCTCGACGACCGGCATAGACTCTACTGCTTCTTTTGACGCTCCTTCCTTGCATTGACTGCATCGAGCGCTACTTCCGGGGTGTGGGAATTGAGTGAGAACTCGATTATATCCTGACTCGATAAAGGAATCCTGAACAGCTGGTTGAAGACCTGACCCGTTATCAAAATAAACTTCAAGACTATGTCTTTCTTCGTCACTAACACCTCTTTCAACGATTACAAGATTAAAACGAGCACGGTTTGTTTCAGGAAACTTAGAATTTGTACTATCAAATATCATGTTTATGGTACTTTGTATTACGGATTCAGTAGGTGTGGATGGAAGTTCAATTTTTTCTACAAACTGAGAATCACATTCACGACAAACACCAGAATCTCTAGCAAAAACACAAGCTCTAGCAAATTTACTACATCTATAACACCAAAAAAACTTCACCATCATGAATACTTCGACTTTATCAAACCCTTCAAAATCTTCAACCCTATATAATTCAACTTCGGATTGAACCCGGTAGTGTTGTATATTTATACAAGTCATGAGGAGGAGGAATTCAAATACGATCGTTATTGTGAAATCCGCGTCTAAACGGGAGAAGTTTTGGAGCCGCGTTATTTTTTTCTTCCACTAGTACGTCCGTGCGTTTAAGATGCTTACCTTTAAAGGGTAGTATGGTATTTTGGACTTTGTTTTTTCCGGAAAAAAAAAATCTAAATCTAACATCTGGCCAACACAACGCTACAAACCTCACTCCAACTCTTTTTCTTTCATTTGTACTACTTGCAGCCTGCCTCCTCTTCCGTTTCCATGGCTGCCGGCCTGTGCCACACTCTTCCACCACCTCTTTACCATTTTCATGATCTCCAAATTTTTACCAACCACGACGGTAACAAATCTCTAAAGTTTCTCTTCACGTTATTTCTTATTTTTCCCTCCTTTGTTTTACATAACTTCCAAAGAAACCCAAAAAAAAAAAAAATTAACCAAACTTCAAAGTCATATAGATCTCCAACAAAACTATCTATTCAAAAATCAAATAAACTCGTTGTCGATCGGTGTAGATACCCCCTTCCGGACTAAAGGTAAAACTGTCATCTTATCGACTCGCGGATGTTATGTCAAGACGAGAACGCTGCCTGTGACGGCCTGGGTAGTTCATGGAGAGCTGTTGACAGGCGTGAGAGTTGACTTAGAAGACTTTGTTGCTGCCGGCACGTGCTACTGACAACAAGACAGGGTGTCCCCAGAAGAAAGTCAAGAACTGACATTATCAGTCCTTTTGCAAGAGTACGTGTACGGCCGCCGACATGGAATATTACCAGATCTAGTTAGGATAACACGAGTCGTTATCCCAAGGGTTGACTATGTCTATAAATAGTCTCCCACTATCCTTATTTGGGATTAGTGGTTATTGGTGGATTGTTCTGTAATATTTTATAGAGCAGAGTCTGTACCCTCTGACATTTCTTACTTAATACAATTGGCGACTTCACAGGCCTCTAACTCATAGACTTTAGTACGGGATTCACGACATGGCCGCTGAAAAACAGTCTGGAGGGATCGATCAACCAGCGGATGATCTTGGAGCAACTTTAGGTTTAGCTGGATTTAACGCAAGACAGTCTGGTCCGCTACCAAGCAACGCCGCAAACCCAATCCCATACGTAGGAGCTTCCAACACGACTCTAGCTACAGTGTTACAGGCGGCTGATAATGGTGTAGAAAGACAAGACGACCCAAACTTACAGCCCGCCCACCAAGGTAAGCAACCCGGGGAGGACTTGAGGATGGCCGAACGAGAACAAATTTTGGCCTCGTTACATGAAGGAGATGTGCGTAGGAAAGCACTCGTAACAAGATTAGCACAGATTACTGCAAACGGGCCTGATGGAGACACATACGAAGAGGAAGAAAAAACAGACATGGGAAAACATGTATCCCCGAAGAGATTTGGCACAATTGGAGCATCAGATCCCCGACACCCGCGCGGCTTTACTCAAGGGTACAGAGAAGGATCCGGAGGGGCCCATGAGCCGGCCACAAATCTTTTCAGCACTGAGGGCTTGGATGAAAGGTTCACCAAATACATGGAGAAGAACTTTGGCTTGCAAGCACAAGCAAACGCCTACACAATACACTCCCCCTTCCCGAGGACACTAATAGACAAGCCCATCCCACCCCAGTGGAAGAGTCCAAAGTATCGTTTGTTTGATGGAACATGTAACGCTACATAACACATGCACCGATTCATTATGGCTCTGAACGAAGCAGCTTCTAAAGAGCATGTATGTCTCAAGGAGTTTGGGAAGTCACTAACCGGTGACGCATTCACTTGGTATATAACCCTAAAACCAAATAACATCCAGTCTTGGGAAGAATTACAACAGGTGTTTATGCAGAAGTTTTACTCTAAACCGACAACAATGTCCTTATCCCACCTATGTACTTTACAATTCAAAGACACGGACGACATGCGTGTGTCCGTTCAACAATTTAGAGCAGCATACCTAAGATGCCCCACCAAAATACCCGAGAAAGACCTAGTCGGCATGTGTATAGCACTTTTACCTCTGGATTACCATCTAATTTTCCAAAATGGGTGTTTGGAAACATTGGCCGACCTAGAAGAGGCAGCAAGCCGCGCTGACGTGCATCGTAAAAGCATGAAGGCGGTTTCAAAGCAATTCTCCGATTCCATTGCCTACGTTAAAGACGACGTACCTCAGCGAAAGAGATCCGCCGGACCAAGCGAGGATAAGCGCCAGCGCAAAAGCTTCGATAACGATCGAGAAGAGCCACCCGAGTACCCTCAGCTGGTATATTATGGGAGGTATATGACTGGTTCAGCTTACATATGGTGAGTTCGAGTTCACCCCGGTAGCCCAGGTATCAACAGGTACTGTCGGAATGTAATTTGCAGAACTAGATAGGTGCATTATAATTGTTTGAAGGGACCATGATCCTCGAGGTGTGCATAGACAATCGCCACACTACTATCACCATTTTATGCAATCTTCTTGTATTTGGAAGCAGAATAACATCTTCAGACTTCAGTTCTTCAGTTATAAGAAAGGAAGAAAGGAAAAAAGGAAAAAAAGTAGATTAAACCAAAAGAGTTATCAGACACATAGAATCTATATTGTATTGTTTAGTGTCATGTAAACAAATCCACATCCAAGCATGAATAGAGAACGCAAAACACAAAATAAAGTAAACTTCAGCTTAATCTATGCCAGTGCAATTTACCACTATCAATCAATTCGTTGTAAATAGCGCTTCTTGAATTAGACGAACTCCGTCTAAAGGATGAGGAGATATTTCGAAATACTTTTCCAATGCCAGAAGACCAACCATCTGTTATACAATATATTACCCGAGGAGCAGCATGTACTGTGTTAGACCCTGCACCATCCATGTCAGTAGGTAATTCTTGTCGACAAACAGGACAAGAGTTTCTTTTCGAAAGCCATGGAAGTATACAATCTGCATGGTATATATGTTTACAAGGCATCTCTGTAGCTTCTTTTCCAGGCTCGAAATCTTCGTTGCAAACTGCGCATTGTGATTCTTTAGAAACATGGCAATCACTAATCTCGACAACCGGCATAAGAACTACTACTGCTTTTGACGCTCCTTCCTGATTGCATTGACTACACCGAGCACTACTTCCGGTGTGTGGGAATTGAGTGAGAACTCGATTATACCCTGACTCGATGAAGGAATCATGGGTAGCTGGTTGAAGACCAGTTAGACCCGAGCCATTATCAAAATAAATATCATGTCTATGTCTTTTTCCGTCAGTAAGACCTCTTCTAACTAGTACAAGATTAAAGCGAGCACGGTTTGTTTCAGGAAACTTAGAATTTGTATTATCAAATAACATGTTCACGGTACTTGACAATACGGATTCAGTAAGTGTTAATGGGATTTCAATTTTTTCTACAAACTGAGAATCACATTCACGACAAACACCAGAATCTCTAGAAAAAACACTAGAAGGTCTAGCAAATTTACTACATCTATAACACCAGAAAAACTTACCCATCTTCTTCATCATTATCGATTCAAAATAGATAATAACCCTAGCTATAGTTCAACTTCGGATTGAACCCGGTAGTGTTGTATATATACACAAGTCATTAGGAGGAATTCAAATACGATCGTTATTCTGAAATACGCGTCTAAACGGGAGAAGAATTTGGAGCCGTGTTTATTTTTGCCATGCTACAATCACAAAAAATCCCCAATTCCCCATAACAAAAAGTTAGCCTCCCTGATGGCTCGAAATGAACCCAAAGCATGTCGTGTGACCAAAATAAAAACTCAAAATTTGCATGGACACCAAACTTATACAGGCGACCCCAAATCTATTTCTTATTCAAAACATCCCCACACCAAATTTAGACATGTAATATTGCTCAGAGCTTCCACGATGGTGGAAGCTAAATATGACATATGGACACTGGTCAAGGAAGCTGGATGTAGTTTAAAAGTGAGCCTCATTGGAGCTCACTTTTAATCACCCGCGACATGCAATACGGAATTAATGTTTCAAGTGCTAGTTTTTTTTTTTTTTTTAATACGAAAGGTTATATGTTGGACCGAAGCCCACTACCTACAAGCCCAAGTAGCTAGGCAAAGAAAATAAAAAAAATCCCCCCACCCCGCAGACGGGATTCGAACCAGATTGCTGGTATCACCACCCAACAACTTTCAAGCGCTAGTTAAAACTCACACAATGAACTAGGCGGGATTGGAAAGTGACATATTTGGCATAGTAGTTTAGCTTTACCCAGCTATACTTAAACAAGACCAACTGTGCTGGGATTGTTATGCTTGCTGGGTCTCCGTTGTGGATGCTCTCGGTGACCTATAGCTTATATGAGCCGGTTTGTCCACCACTTTGTGTATGACTACATGAGACCACAAACAACCCTAGATACCAAACGGACCGATAAGAACGGTACCAGACGTCATGTCATACTGTATCAAAAATTAACCGCAACACTAAAATAGAGAAACCAAGAAACCGAAATATCCCATCTTGGATACTTAATCTCAAATCACGCACAGATCAGTGTTATTGCTGCTGACGGGACAGGGTTCTAATGATTTAAGGTATTACTACTACAATCTCATGATATTATAGTTCATCAGTTTGAGATGTTCAAAGAAAATATCTAGGTATTTCAAAAGAGATGATTCTTAGTAACAAGTTGAAACCAGAAACACCTTGAACGCTGTTTCTCATTAGCATTTAACTCTTCTAGTTATCTCAGGGATTAGGGTTTAGAAAAAATAGCAACATAGTTTTATAAATGAGACCTATTTGATGCTTGTTTGTTTGTTTGTTTGAAATAAATTAGAGGATTTTATTTGGTGTGATTTCAGCAGCTAGCATGAAGATTTAAACTTTTTCTTTTGATCCCTTTGTTGAAGTATGAAAAGACGACATATCAATATGATGAACGCTGGAGATAGGATCAGTAACTTACCTGATCCTCTTCTTCACCACATCATTTCTTTTCTTGAAATCAAGGATGGTGCCCGTACTAGTGTATTATCTCAAAGATGGAACTCCATTTGGACCACTGTCCCCACCCTTCATTTTCAGAGACCATGGGATAGCATTTCCTCACTCACTTCTTCTGAGACTGACAAATTCATGGATCTTGTTGATGGAACATTGCATCGCCATAATTCGTCAAATGTAGACAACTTCCTTCTCTATTGGCGTGCACACTTGAATGAATCCCGGGTTCATTCATGGATCTCTACTGTAATAAGGGCTAATGTTACACAGCTCAGTCTTATCTTAAACCAAAATCAACCCTTGTTTAATATTCCGCTATCTCTTTTTACTTGTCAATCACTGACATCGTTGGAGCTAGGGGTACTGCCTCATTTCACCTTTCCTGAACATATCTCTTTTCCAAGACTCAAGCGTCTTAGACTTTATGGAGTTAACTTTACCGACGAGTGCTGGAACGAGAAACTCTTCTCAAATTCCCCTGCCCTTGAAGAATTGATTCTGGACTCGTGCGATTTTCATATGAGGAATTTCTGTATTTCAATTCCTACACTCAAGCTCTTGAAAATTCATTGTTGGGAGTACGGGATAGATGATGGTATACATGACTGTGCACTCAAAATTCATGCACCAAGTCTTATGACATTCACCTACTCGGCCTATGCTGCAAAAGAATTTGCCCTGTCTAGCTTTCCAACACTGGTGGAAGCAGTTGTTCTTGTTCGCTTTAACCCTGATAAAGATGGTGCAAAAATTGGTCGTCTACTACGAGCGCTAGCACATGTAAAATGCCTGACTGTCAGTGACCGAATCCTACAGGTATTCTTGCTCGCCCGTATCTTTAGAGTAGTTACTTTACTTACTTTCTGTGTTTCCGTCTACCTCTGCGTCTAATCTGATTCTTTGTAACTGACTTAATTATTTCTACTGCCTTGTGATAATATATAGGCTGTCTGCACTTCGCATGATCTGTTGAACAATTTTCTGAAGTTTCATAATGTCAAGAAGTTGAAAATATCCAAAGGACTTACCGCTGATCAAGGACTAATTGCTTTTCTCAAAGCAGTACCTAATCTGGAGTCGCTCGTATTTGATGAGGCAAGTGTTCAGAACTAATTATCTGCATTACCATCATTGGATATATAAATAACAAAATATAAGAATCAATCATTTGATGTCTGTCTTTCTATGTTTCCATTTCATTTTCCAGTTTATTATTGATAAATTAGAAAACAATAGTGAGGAGGACGATAGTGATGGCAGTGAGGACGATAGGGATGATGACAGTGAAGACAATGATGCCGACTCTGTTGAAATCGCAAACAACCATGAAGAGGAAGAAGGTGTCTCTAACTCTAACGCTGCTGAATGTGAAAACAATGATGAGGGTGAAAGCAACTTTGACAATGAAGATGATAGTTGGGCGCTCGGTGTGACTACTGGATGCTTATTCCCACAACTCAAATCAGTTTGCTTTCAGCAATCTGTAGGGAACCCAAGGGAGATAAAGTGGGTGAAACTGATCCTGAGGAATGCAAAAGCTTTGCATATGATGACGATTCGTCACTATGAATCTGATTTACGTTTTGTGAATGCGAAAAGTGAAGAACAACTTATGGTAGAGATACC
>JAJJMA010306967.1:594-18749 GCA_023529015.1 Papaver nudicaule | reverse complement strand
ATTTACTGTGTCATTTTACTTGTTAATTGATTTGTTCTGTGTATGTATTAAGGTTGGAGAAAATCAAAAGGGGAAAAAGACCAATGCCACCCGCGGGTTCCAAACCAAGTCTTCGTTCTACCAGACAGCGACCCGTGATAATCCGTGAGCCAAACCCTGATGCAGTTCCTACTCCTATGGAGTTCGATGATGATGGTAATGTTCCGAGGGCTGAAGATGATGTTCCTCTCGACGTGCTCCAAGTGCAGTATGAGGAATACAGAGTTGATGGGGTACAACCTAATGACGTACCCCAAGGTGATGAGGATGATGAGGATAGTCCTAATGATGATGAGGATATTATTAATGATGATGACGAGGTCCAAGGTGAAGACCAACCCAAACGCAAAAAGAAAGCTAAAGCGAAGGAACCACACATTCCCGATGAGATTCTGATGCTACCAAAAGAACACGGACCTTACGGGGTACCAGCTGATGGTGGAGAGGTTCTTTTCGGATACAAAACCTCTTGGGCTCAAACAGTCTACGCTACCATGGTAATATACCCGTCCCTTGCTTATAATTTTAGATAGGTTTAGCTAATTTGATTGTTATTAATAAATTTTTATCTCGTAGGTTCATTCGAATGCCACTAGAATATTGAGGCACCAAACGGCGTACCGCAATATGGGCAACTGGCCGCTTGAAGGTGAATGTGAAAGGTTCATAGAGATTGTTGACAACTCCGGTCTGAGGCCAATCGTGGATAACTCTGTTATCGCCTATGACAGCGAGACGGTATCAGCATTCTGTGAGAGGTATTATGCGGAGACAGACACCATGCACTTTGGGTTCGGGGAGATGGGGCTCACTCCTGAAGATGCTCATCATATTTTCAAGGTCAAAATTGATGGCAAGTCAACCAGTGAAGGCTATGTAAAGCAACTCACTTTTCAGAGACTTCGTGAATTGTGCGAAGAGTTGTTTGGATGGGGTGAGGACGAGGCGAACTCATGGTTTATGCTTGACAAGTATGGCAAACCGAAGAGGGAGTTCAATCTGGTAGGGTTGAGAGAGGAGTATTCTGGGACCAAGAAAAAAGAAGAGGATGCTGGACTGGAAGATCATGAAGTAAGGGCTGCTGCTGCAGCTTATCTCTTATATGTCCTCGCTATTTGTGTATTCCCTTCGTCTGCCGGTAACAGGGTGAAAGCCAACTACCTCCAGCTACTACATCCCTTGGATGAGGTGAACCAGTACTCGTGGGGAACAACCATAGTGTCACACGTGAACACGGCGCTGAGAAAGGTATCCCGGCATACAACTGCTCAATTCAATTGCAACACGTCTCTGCTGCAGGTAATATATGGTTTTTTGGTGGTTTAAGTTCGTACTTATATATGGCATGTTGTTTATGTGTAGTTGATGCTCTTCACAGGTGTGGATTTATGAACACTTTCCGAAACTAATGGCAGCAAATGATAAGTGGATTGATCTGGCAAAGAAAGGCCAATGGCAACCAGATCAACCAAGAGACCAGAGGTACATGTTCACGGGGGATCAGCTGAACGGAAAGAAGAATTGGTACCTTTTCGTTCGCCAAAGATTAGACAGCATGGAGGCACATGAGGTAGTTTTTGACTTCTACATGGACCATAGGAAGGAGGGAAAAATGGCACCAAGAGAACCAATTTGTATGTACAATGGTCCTTTGTGGCACCCCCTTGGGCATACAATGTACGACCCGAGCCGAATAATGAGGCAAGTCGGGTATATTCAAGATCGTCCACTTGACAAAAAAGGTGATGGGGCATTCAAAACGGATCGTGATAAATCAGGTGCTGACATTGGACGTATCGTCGTAAATTACAAACCAGAGCCCTCTTACAAACATTGGAATGCATGGATGGATAATTAGATAGACGTATATCTTTTATGGGATCCGGTGGTGCTTGTACATGAGAGCACAAAAGAATACATGCATTGGTACCTTGCATTCACGCATGCCAAAGTGATACGTGGGGAAGGGGAAGTCAGACTCCCTCGTGGCCATGGTGGACGTGGGCGTAATACCGTCCATGATGGCTCTTCGTTGTACAAGTTATGCATAAGTATATATTTGGCAATTGAGTTGTTTAAGATTCACACTTAGATTACTCAAACATCTAACTCATGTGTTTTTTTTATGATAATAGAAGGAGCGGTTGAAAGATGTCCTCAACTGGTTTTGTTTGAGATCGGATAAAGGAAAGGGGTTGACCGAAGCTGAACTGAACCAACATAATCAACACATTAGGCACATCAATATGCCTGAGGCGGAGCACATGTTCGAGGAATTACGACGCAACACGAAGAGTCGTCATATTGAAACCAGTGACACTCAAGAGACTCAAGAGACAGGAGAAACTTCTAGACGAGGTCGTGGGCGTGGGCGTGGGCGTGGGCGTGGTGAAGGTGAAGGTGAAGCCGATGGGGGCAACAATGATATGGTTTAGTTTTTTCATTTCGCACTTTGGTTTTAGTAGGTGAAAGAATATTATGTCGGTTTGGTGTGTTTGATACATTTTTCGTTTCCTAGGTTGACAATGGTTTTTTTTTTTGTTTTAACGGTTCGTTGCTGACAATGGTAAATCATACTTTGTTTGATTCATATGTGTTAGTTTACATGTCTAAATTGTTTGGAAACTCAAAGAAAAAATCAGAAATTCGTCATGGTTCAAACCACGACAATTCCGACAACCTGTTTCCAAACAGCTGTTAATACACCTAAACTCGTCATGGTCATGATGTAAACCACGACGATTTGAGCATAATAACACTTAGTCGTCATGTAAGTTAAGCAAAATCCATTACGATTCACCTTGTTTTTTCGGCAGAAGGGTGATTTTTCTCAAAGCCAACTCGTCAAGATTTTATAACATAGTGTGACGAGTTAACTTGTTTTCTTGGCAGAGGGGTGATTCTTCTCAAAGCTAAATCGTCAAGATTTTATTACATAGTGTGACGATTTAGCAAGCAGTATTTTCGGGCATTTTGGATCCACTTCTTAAATCGTCATGGCACTGTAAAAACCTTGACGATTGTTCATCTCTACACGCAGTATCGTCATAGACCATCTTATTATCTTGACGAGTTTGCTTGAATCGTCATAATTGTATGTCATTTTGTGACGATTCTGGGTACGAAGCAATTGGGTTGAGTTGATTTTCGACGAATTTAACATTGAAGTGAGTCTTCCCATAACTGTTTTGAGCTTTGAGGATCATGTTTGAACATTTTCGAAAACACATGCACAAATGGTGGCGGTGGTGGGGGTGGAATTGGAGGCGGCGGTGGTGGTGGAAATGGAGACGGTGGTGGTTATAATGGAGGTGGTGGTGGTGATAATGGCTAACTATCTAGTCTTAGGATGATTTTCTAATTAACAATCTAATATTTTTGATAATCAATAATTTATTTGCTAATCCCAATTACAATCTCTAATCCTAATTTTGGTGTATAAGGGGTTTTTGAGATTACTTCATTATAACCCTATTTTGGATTAGCCTTCGCCCCTATTAAATTTGGGCTCGCCCCCAAATAAACCAGGATATATATATATATATATATATATATTTTTTACATTATATAATTCATTCAATATAGTTTTCTTTAAGAAGAACTCGAATGAATGATCAACGCAGCACGTCGAACTCTCACCTTTTCTTTAACAAGGAGAGAAAGGGATATGAATCTGTGTACACTGTCAAGAAGAAGATTAGAGAGCGGAGAAAATGGAGGGCATGCTGATAAAAGGGAACATCCAGTTTGGGCTTGACTTGATGGGCCTGTTGACCAGACAGGCCCGGTCCTATATTATCTTAAGGAAACCCTGGGGCAAAAAGTGTAATCACAATCTCAAGAACAGTGGTTTCTCATCGGCCCTCCGTAGGAGTGGCTTGGGGTCGATCCCCACTGTATACAAAATTTAGGAAAGTTGGGTGGGGTTGGGCTGGCAGTGGGGCCCGCCTGGCAGTATCAAAAAAAAAAAAAATCTCAAGAAAAAAACCCTACAAACAGATAGGGAGATCCTATAAAAACAGCCTGATGTGATTTTGGAAGATTAAGACGGCCGGCGATATATAAAATTTGGTGACCTCGATAGTCTGGTAATCCCATTCCTTGATTGATTAACCTGTTTGTTAATCTATGGTTGTGTTAGCAGACTACGAGTTCATCAAATTCTATCTTTCGTTGCCAAGCTTAGAGGAAATTCGACCTAGCCTAATGTGTTGTTTTCTTTCAGATGGCGGCGAACGATATATTTAATATGCTGATCAGAGAATCCGGTAGTTCATTGTTTGTTAAACTACGGGTGAATTACCGGATTGATTTGGTTCTCGTTGACATTGGAATATCTTGGAGATGAGGCCGACCCTAGTGTGTGGTGTGTTATTCTGAAGATAGACGGTGATACATAGGATTATATGGACATTCGCCGAACTGATGAATATTTGTCTGCTGATTATTTTCTATTTACCGGATGTTTTAGTCTTTATAATTCATCTGCATGGTAGATCTGGTTTTTGTTTTGTAGTTGCTCCTTAGTACTGGATTTGGTGGGACCTATGTGGTCCATGGCATTAGTTAATCCTAATTAAATTTGGCCCCATGAGCTAGTATTTGGCCCATGAAAATTTAAACCTATCCAATAGAGAATGATATGGGATGTCTAAATGACACGGGGACAAGAAAAAAAAAACGAAATGAAAAATCACACCGCAAAAATTAATGGGGTGAGCGAACTAGTTCATAATGCAGACATTATTCATGAAGTTTAGACTGGGTTTTCATCACATTTATATAGGGGGCACAATATGCACTAATCATTTAGAAATGCAAAAAAAGTGTACCGGTAAACATTATGTACTAATTTTTGAGGTTTTAAATGACTCTTTGTAAAATTCATACATTTCCACATTCCACATATTCAGTGATGCATGTTCATCTTCATGAAATCAAATTTTACCGGTGATCTTAATCTTTTCAGCTTCCTGATATCAACTTAACGCGCATGTATTGGGATTAACTTCGTTAGTCATGATAATATCGTTGGTACTGACAAGCCCATTAATTTTCTTTTTCTCCATCCTCGACCGGACTACATTTTTTTTTTGATTTTTTCACACCGTACTATTACTAGGCCTCTATGGTAGCACTACAACATGTGCAGTTGTGCACCCACATGATAAAATTTTCCTTCAAATGATCCCACGCCTCTTACAAGCCTACATCTGTAGTAGTAGTAGTAGTAGTAGATATAAGAGGGAAGGCAATGCCCTGCAGGAATTATAAAGAAACGAACCTCTGGGCCATCCATTGACACACCTAAATTGAGACATAGCTTATTCAGACTATATATACACCTTGAAAAATCCAAGATATAGCATGTGAACAGAACTGATGAAATCATTCATTTACTAATCAATGAACTGTTGATGTTGATCCATGAATCATGAATGAATGAAACAAGTCATAAACAACAAAACCAATAACACCAGCCGCCCAAACAACTAAAAACATGGAGAAATTTGGAACTTGTTCTAGGATCAGCACAAAATTTCAAAGTATGGGACTGGATTCATTGGCAATGGAAAGACAGGAATGTGGAATTAGAGCAAAATGAATTTGTCCCCTTCCTTTTCATTTCGTGTTTCTCCTTTTGTCTGATGTCTTCATTTTTAGTGGGAAGAAGTGTAGATAATATATTGTATATGTAGCTTAGATTAGACGGCTATATATAGCTAAACCAACTTCTTCCATGAGTCACTACTCTAATCAAGCTAGTAATTAGTGTTTAGTTAGCATGATTAAGAAGCCATTAGCACTTAAAAAACTTAAAAGAAAAATGAGAACATTCCCCGCTTACGTGGTTTACAGCTTAATCTTCATTAGTATTACTACTTTTATGTTCAAAAACTTGCAAAATTTACAGGGTTTAATTTGAACAAACAGGGCAGTGGTGGAACAAGACTCGAAGGTAAGCGAGGACAAAAAATTACACCGTGTTGCCAATGTTTTTCTTTTTTTTCTTTGATCAAACGAGAAGTAAGTATATTAGATTGAAGAATTTAGAAGAAAAGAGAAAAAAGGAGTACAAAAGAAGATATTACATAAATAAAATCCTCCCAACTGTTTAGCACAGAACTTGCAAAGTTCAGATACACCCTATGACCTGCGGCAGCTGCCCAAGTTAGCACTAACCATTTTGCTTCAATGCATAAGTCATGATCAGTCTTGAAGTGTTTTGTTTCAAAAGTGCGGTTATTTCTTTCCATCCATATGACATTGATAACTGTTGCTGGAATAAGATTTCATATGTAGTTGCCTGAGCTTGAAAAGTGCGACTAATGCGAGTGTGCAAGTATTTTCAGAGTTGGAGGCATTGCCCATGCCCAAAGTTTGTTGGGTATTATACTAGACCAAATAATATGAGCAATCTTGCAATGAAGGAAATTACTGTGTTGTCCATCAATGTCCCTATAATACAATGGCAAAGTCATTGGATGATGACACTAATGATCTGAGTTTGAAATTCGTCAGAACCAAATTCTTTATCGAAAAAAAATTAGAAAACTGTTTGGGCAAAAATTTGATAACAAACCTATTTGTAGAGTTTTATTTATTCTTTTTTTTGTAAAAGAAAAAGACACATATAACCCTTAGAAGTACGAATTTATAGTGGCAAGAGTGAGGACAATTGTACTTGCACGATTGCAAACTCTTGCCCTTAGCTCTCTCCATCCCAGAAAAACTCAATAAGAGTATTTATTTATTTATTTATTTTGAAGGGAAGGTGTTGGTTTTGGATAAACTCAATAAGAGTATGAGAAGACCAAATAGTTTGGTATCAGAGTTTTGGCCTTGTAATTAGATGCAACTTAGATTAGCATGTGATTAGACTCCTCCAGTCCTCCTTCTAGAATCACAGCAGCTAATTTGCCAAACCTCTAGAAGGTTGTCCATGGAGCTAGTTCTATTCCAAAATAATGGGTGCGTGTGTTGGGGGTCCCATGGATCCATATTGCCCATCATTACAAATAAAATATTAAGGGAGAGCCAAATTTAGCAAGAAAAGTTCAACAAGAAAAATGAACAGCACCCGTTTTGGAACTGTACTTGTAGCCCATCAAGGAGACCTAAAAACAACTTTCAACTAATCACATATAATACAATTCAATCAAGTAGGAACTCGATATAGGCTTTCCTTATTGTTAATCCTTGATCATTTTTGTTGTTATGCTTATATAAAGAGAGTAAACCAAATTTTGAATTTAGATCCTAAAATCAAATTTTGAGGTTAGAGTACTAGAACTTTTGAGGAGATCATAGAAATGGGAAAGCATGGTGCATCATGTGGAGCATGCAAGTTCTTGAGAAGAAAATGTAACATTGGATGTGTTTTTGCACCTTACTTCTGCTTTGAACAATCTGCAACCCATTTCGCCGCAGTTCATAAAGTGTTTGGCGCGAGTAATGTCTCAAAACATCTCTTGCACCTTCCTGTGCAAGATCGAAGTGAAGCTGCAGTAACTATATCCTATGAAGCACTAGCTCGGATGCGTGATCCTACCTATGGATGTGTTGCTGAAATCTTTGCACTTCAACAGCAGGTATGTTTCTAGGCTTCTAGCTATGTGTTTTCAAATCATTATTGCTTAGAACTATTTGCAATCAAGGGCATGTCGACCATTCAGTACCTATTGGGTTTCATACCTTTCGGTCCTAATGACCTGCTGACCTTGCCTGCAGGTAGCTACCCTCCAAGAGGAGATACAAAAACTTGAAACTCAGGTAGCTGCAAGTCGTGCTACCAACATGATTGCCAATCATCAGAGAGCTCATGCAGTGCAGGCCATCGACAGCAGCAGTTCATTCCATTTTTCTTCGTCACAGTCACAACTCCATGATAGGAACTTGCACAACTATGAACCCTCCAGTATGATGAGCAAAATAAATCAAAATGCCATGACTCTACAAATGAACCATTTATTCGACGAGGAGTATACAAATGAACCAAATTCCTTTTGGAATGGGAAACTTGCAATGGGGACAGAGCAAGAAATCTTGTTCAGTGACCCCTGCTGGTACGATGTCCCAACAATAAGTTCGCAGAGCAGTACAGGCCAGGTGATCAGTTGTCCTAGCCTGCTTGACGAACTACTGCTTTAATTAGCCTGTTTTATTTGGGGAATGTGGTGATTAAATGGAGACTGTGGTGATCAGAAAGTCGTCATTATTTTTGCTTCTTACTGTAACGATTTTCCCATCATCATAGTCCCCATTTAATCACCACATCCCCAAACAGACCATGTTAATTAGGGGTATCTAGATTTCACAGTGAGGTTAAAAATGTGCAGAGCTATTGATGGTTGACGAGCTATTAACTAGAAGTTAGATTAAGCTAGCTTTATAACCTTGGCTCCCAAGAGAATGTATGGCAACTTTAATTGAGATTAGATTACGAGTCGAGAACGTAAATTTGCTCAGAATGGAATCAATTAATAATGTTATTTGCATGGACTTTAAATGGTTTACTAAATCAGATCAGTGGATTTTTTTTTTTATATATAAAAAAGTAAAATTAAATTGAATGGAGGAGTGCCAAGATAGCACCCTAGAAGGATACAAAATAGGTGAATAGAGAGCTTACAAACAAAACTACTCTCTAAATAGATTCACCAAATCGAAAACAAAATTATCAAAACTGATGTTTTTAAGATTGAGAAACTCAATTTGGGAAACAAAGCAAATCATATACCCCGTTACAATGGTTATGGTCCATCTTTTCACATGCTGTACTAAACTAGCCATATCACAAGTTATAGCACTGTTCCTAATAATATTGCACAATGTTATATTCCCAGTCGACGTACTTCCGAATGAAATTACGCTAGAAGGCCTCCCTAAAAGTAGTCCAAGTACTTGATTTGAAGTACTTGATTTGGCCGACTTTTAGGGAGGCCTTCTATATGTTCACTCCCTTGTAATTTGTCAGGAATGCAATTTGTTACCAGGAACGAACTTGGTTTCCAATTTGATCATAATATAAGCTGATTTTTTTACAAAAATGTTTTGACCACCAAGAGTGGAGTATGCATATCCGTTTTTTGGTCGCCCCTCCACCATGACAACGGTCATCTAGTTTATACGGATTTTCGAGTATGGGCTAGACCTTCTCAGGGGCGCAGTTCTGGTGAGTGGGTCGGCCCGTAAGTATCCAGTTTAATTCTTGGGTAAATTTGGAATCACGACGTCAATGAAACCCTACAAGGAGATTTACACTAGGGTAAAAGTGGAATCACGACGTCAATTAAACCCTAAAGAGATAAGTATATAAATCCTATAAGAATTCTAGGTCTCTACAAATAGCCTAACGTGAATTAGGCATTCTGACGGCCGGCGATATATAGCCTAACGTGAATTAGGCATTCTGACGGCCGGCGATATATAAAATATAGTGTCCTGGTAGTCTTCTCTTGATTAACTTGTTATTCAATTAGCAGATTACTAGTTCACCATATTCTATCTTTCGTTGCCTAATGCAGTGTTTTGTTCGGAAGACGGCAGGCGATGTATAAAATATGGTGAATCAAACAATTTGGTAATACACTCTTTGATTAACATGTTCATCTATGGTTGTATTTCCAAATGTGTTTGATTCACTATATTCTATCTTTCGTGAAGAGATGTCGCGCTGACCCTTTTGCAGACGATGATATATAGGATTTTCTGATTTGATTTTCTGCTGATTATTTTCTTTTGCCATATTTCTTGGTTTTCTATGGTTTGTGCTGGTATTATTCGGTCTATATTTGCAGTCGAGACAAATAACTCCAAAATATGTCTCCAATTGAAGTCGAAGCGCAAGTAGTCCGTTCCAATTTAAATAAATAACAACGATGTGACCAAACCAATCGTTGGTTTGGGGTTTTGGTTGGTATATGTCTATCTCGACATTTATAAATATCAAGATAAATGTTTATCGATCAAAACCCCCTCCGACTATTGGTTTTGTCATAAACTAACAATGCTGAACTCGTTTTTTAATTGGAGCGGATTATTTCAGCTTTAGCTTTTACCCGGGACGTCGTTGAAAAATGACTTATATATATTATATTTGCAGTCTAGCTAGTTGCTTCTTCTTCGAAAAAAACCTAAGTAGTCCGTTCCGATTCGATAACGGATTCCAAAAGCTTTTTAAGATTGTGACAAAATCAATTGTGGGATGAGGTTTTTGAGTGTTATATATGTATCTCGATATTTTAAATGTCAAGATAAATGTTTATGGCCCTAAAACTTCCTCCTACGATCGACTTTGTCATGAACTTAACAATGCTTTTAGAACCCTCTTTTAAATTGGAGAGGACTATTTGAGCTTTGGCTTTTATAGGAGACAATGTTAGACTACAGAAGAAAATGTGAAAAATCACTTTCTTGATGTGGTCGAGCAAACAAGTAATTGCAGAAAGTAGCACACTTACACTAATTATTACCGAAATTACCTAATGACTTTCAAAAATGACTAATCCATTCTCATTTTAAACAAACAGTCATAGTTTTTATTTTATTTACCGATATTTACCGAAATACCATCGTAGAGGTGCACAATATGACTGTTCGGTGCACAATGTGTCCATCATCAGAGAGCTCATCCATTACACAACATCAACAACAGTCCATTCCAGGAACTTGCATAACTCTGACCCCTCCAGTATGGTGAGGCAAAATAAATTAAAATGCCGTAACTCTACAAATATACAAATGAACCAAATTCCTTTCTGAATGGGCAACTTGCAATGGGGACAGACTACAGAGCAAGACATCCTGTTCATGTCCAGAGCAGTACAGGCCAGGTACTGTTTAATTAGGGTACTTAAATTGAATAGTGAGGTTACAAATTACTGACAGTGGAGTTTTATGTACTCAAAAGATAAACTAGATAGTCATGATTAAGAAATTAGAACAAAAAAATATATGGATTAGTACTCAACATTCAATTATGCTTTTGCAGCAAGAACAAACTATCTGAATAGAGACGAAGACATGGCAAAACCAGTAACGCATACAAGCTGCGGGAAGGCTAACTGTATATATCTATGTACACAAATTTCATTAACACACAATCACCAGTTCAGCATTACTAGCGCCACCTGAACCTTCCGCGAATTGCATTATAAGAAATAAGCACATTAGACTTTGCTGTTAATGTTTGCTTGGATCAAACCCAAACCCTTCAGCAATAGCACTTCCACACATACATATACAACTCAACCCAACCAAAACATCAACAATGGCTCTTTCCGTCTTACGCCTATCAGAAAAATACAAAGTCTGCAGCAACAAAACCTTTGGCTTGGCATCGAAATTCTGCTTCTCGAAACTCCTCTCCATCTGCCATTTCACAGTGTCTTGTGCCATTGGGGTAAGCCATGAAAAAATCTGGTTCAATCTTTCTGCCCAATCCTCGACTAATGAGATTTTCTCCCATTTCCCAAGCTCATGCACCCTGCACAGCTTCTTCAGCCTCGGTTTGACTACCTCTTTTAAATGCGCAGGTAACATATGATACAGATCGTCTCTTGTATATTCGTCAATTGAGAACAGCGATTTCATACACCTATCCGATGTTAGAATCACATTTGCGTACCTTATTGCCAACCCAGAACCTCCAACAGTGGAGGCTGGTGCTTGTTCTGCCAACCTCATTCCGCTGCAACAAGTAGCATTGTTTATATTGGCACTGACAGTCTTCTCCAGAATACGAAAACTCAAAAGCCGATTTTCTTTTAATAGTTTGGAACGCAAAGGTTTCAGTTCTCTGCTCCAGAAACGCACAGAATCTTGTTCCGACTGATCGTTTGAGATTGGACCTGATACTGTAGACACTGAATGTCTCGCTGGTAGAGGACTAACACGAGGACTTAAGATAAGAGGACGAGAATCCGGATAGAATTTTATCTGATGTTCCGAGAAGAAATGCTTGTGGCTTGGCGAAGGAAGGATTAGAACCGTTACGTAAGGAGCGAAAGCTTCACTGATTCGAGTGTACACAATGCATACGGTTCTGGTCATGAGACTTACCGTCTTATTGAATGTCTGACCCCAAAGGGAAACCTGCCTCAGGTACCTGACCTGTTGTCTTTGCCACATTATTTTTTGATCGAAGAGATCAGAGTTACCTTTCTGCCCGGGAAATGAACGCGCATAAGTCTTCCATTGCATTAGCCTTTGCTCTGACACTTCCATTTCTGCAAGAATCTCTAAGCCGGAATACAAATCCGATGTCGCATTTATGAATTTCTCCATCTGTTTCACAATCTTCTTTATATCTTTTGAAGCGAAACTCAATCTGCTCAAATCCATAATACCGTCTTTTAAATCAGAGTATACGTACTCGAATTGATTCAATTGTGGGTCAGAACATCTTTTGCCTAAACGCGAAACAGTCATTGCCAGACGATCTATTTCTTCAATCTTTTCAGCACACGCAAGTTTCAGAAGGAAACCTTCATCTTTGGAATTCAAATACGAGATGCCTTCGGATCTAATTATATGGTTACGAAGATTAAGAATCTCTTCGTCAGAGAGCGATTTGTAAAGAGAAACAAGGCGTGACATGGTTTTTGCAGTCTCGAATGCAAGAATACCGAGCTTGCCATTCCTTTCACGACGAAAGATGTTACGCGTTTTCTTTTTCGTATGCGAATTGTCAGAAAGCAAAGATCGCTTCCCGTTCCTGTTCCCAACAATGCTGCTACTAATCTCTGATAACCACGTATGCATGGGTCGATGATTCATGATTGTTGTCTAAAACGTACCTTTTGTTGTGTAATTCAAGATTAAATGTCATAAAAGCGAAGACGAAAATGAGAATGATGATAGTTTTTCAAATGGTTTCATTGACAGTAAGAAGAGAAAAGGGTATTTGAGATGGTGAATGGAAATGAAGATGAAATGCATGATAGTTTCCAAGCTTCTTCTCCCTGTTCTTCATGCATTTAGTATCCCATGGTTTTTTTCCTTTCTTCTTCTTCTTCGTTTAATTTCGAATTGTTCGATTGTTTGTTTTAGAAAATGGGAGGTTCCCAGAGGAACAAACGGAGAAGACAGATGGTTAATGTGCATAAACACAACAAACTAGAGTCTAAATTAAGCAAACACTTGCATTTCAGACACAATAATAGTAGTGTGTTTTACATGGTTTGACTGGTTCCTAACCAATTAACCAACTTCTAGATTGTCTTGCAGCGCTATAGGAACTCTTTTCCGGCCTCTCTTTAATTTTGGATCGTGTGATTATAGACTTTCGGAGCCAGGATTCAAAGTAAGAGGTAACAATAAGTAAATAAGGTCCTCTTTATATCTGTCATTTTCCAACCACACCAGTTGGTCAAAAAAAAAACATCATCTTCGGAACCAGATCCCAAGTAAGTAAAATAAATCTAATGGCCTAATTCCTATAAAATCAATATAACAGTATTTTGAATCTATCTGACATTTTTGTCAAGTTACTTAAGCATACCTATTTCAACGTTGGAGAAATGAAATGTATGCACCAGTGGAAAATGACCGTTTTAGAACTGCTAGAATCAGTTCTAAAAGCGAGAAATAGAACGGATCTTGTCAGCGCTCGAAACAGTTCTAGTTTTGTCGTCCTTTTTCAAGTAGGACGGATTTTCTTTGCCTTTATAATAGAACTAACTCTAGACGTTCTTTATAAGAACTGTGAAAAGCAGTCCTTTGATTAGATTTTAATAATAATAAAAAAAGAAGTGAACAGCTAATCTACTCCTATTTCAGAGATCTGATTTGGCTGAATTTCAATTCTACAATTCTGACTGAGCTGAATCATTCAGATTAAGCTGAATGATTCTTATTAAGCTGAAATGAAAATGCAAATCTGAAACAGAATCTGATTTCATAAATCTAAACCCATCACCATGTAAATATGTAACCCTGAATTCATAGTACATTACATAGAATCAAAATTACAACCGAATTCAATTTACACCACTTCCAATTTCAATTATCTACTGCTGCTTATATACTGCTTATATACCTTCACTAAAGACACCAAATTACTGAAGACCTGCGCTACTCTTCACAATAAAAAAAGAATCGAGGCAAAACTTACAAAATATTGATTTGCCTATCGTCAGATGTAGCAGCAATAGTAATAGCATCCTTTTGAAGAGGTTCCTCGAAATCCAACTCAATAAAATCATCTGCTTCTCTAAGACCACAAGTAGTACTAGCCATCACATTGGTCCCATCATCACCTGCAGCAACTCTGCCTTTTGGATTCTTGTAAATGGCGTACAATATCAACTGCAGTAGTACTATCCATCACATTGGTCCCATCATCACCTGCAGCAACTTTGCCTTTTGGATTCCTGCAAATGGCTAACAATATCAACTGCAGTGCACCTAAAGCACATCCAAAGCCATTTGGTAACTGCGAGGCACATTACACAAAACAAATGTTAGCTTCATCTAGTTCAAATTTGGACTCAAGGCAGACTACCACAAAATTCAGTTTATAATCTGTCAGAGATATAGTGCGAACTATTATAGCACCGAAAGGGACTCTATCTCCAGTATCCACTCCTTTATATGCTTCTTCAACTGCTTTTGTTACAAATTCATGGTCTTTGTCCTGTATAGCTGTTTAAATCACATAGAAACAAGGGAGAATATAAGATCATCATAAATACAGCCAACCAGTCGAATGGTTTTTACTACTCTCTCTAAAAATTTAACTGAAAGGCACCTTGGCTTAGTTCTCAAGTCCGAGGGACATTAAAATCACGATAAATACATGTTCACAGACATTTATTTAGATTACAGCATAGCAACTAGAACTAGACACTTCAGAACACTCAAACAGGCAAAATACATCCCCATGTGATGTGACTGTAAGGTCTACGCATACAAGACTAACATCTTCACTTCACTTCACTTAATAAGATAGTACTAAACATCCAGATGCTCTAGATATTCAAACCCGCAGCCTTTAGAGAAAAATGTCATTATAACATTTACTCCTATGATTTATGTGGATCGGGGGGACCCTAGATCCCTAAACTTTAAAGCTAAGGTGAGTAAGGTACTTAGATTGCCTAATCGGGTAACACTACTGTCCACAGTTCAAGGTTTAGCCAGCAAGCTTTTCATTGGATTTGATGGGTTATCTTAAAGGAGACCAGAAACAAGGATTAGAAAGAGGGGCATAGCGTCACTGGAATAGACAGTCTCAAAGATTCTAACGTGCTGCAAGTGCACTAAACATGAACACTAAAGTTAATACTCATTTTTTACAAATTAAAGAATCAAAAGAGGAATCATGTGATCTCAAGGAAAATATATACTCACAAGCAAAACAGGCAAAATGAAATGTGAGCTTCCCGAAAAATGATTTCTTAGCCCGCATGCAAGGTTTCCAATAGCTTGGATAGCTTCAACTGCTACAGCAATATTTACATTTTAATAAGCTGCAAATGCAAAAGACGTAGTTATTAAACAAGTGGGAACTCAAGATACAAGAATATATAACAGCTTATTCTGAACACATGACAGACCCAACTCAATACTCATCAAGCTGGAGAAACAGGCCATGCTTAGGCTTAAAAATGTGATTCTAGCAAACTAATTTTATCAAAATTCTTTTCTGAGATTGCCCAATACTCTGGATAACTACAGATGAGTGAACATATATTAAAACAGATTTTTGATATTGACAATGCTCAAAAGAGCAACCCTTAAGAAATAGAGTAAGAGAGAGAACCTTCTTGAGGGTACGACAAACTTCGCTAAAATCACCAGGAGCAATTCTTTTATTCAAGCAAGCTTAGTTAGCTCTGTCACTGCCTCCTTCCTTTCACACCACTTGGTAGCTTTCTGAAATTTAACAGAAAAAGGTCAAATAATAAAAATCTCATACATATCTACACGGTTCATATGAAAAAAATAATAAAAACAATAACAACGATAAATTGGAAACATTCAAGACAACTGACCAAGCGAAACCAGTTGAATAATTCCATGAAGTTAATTTATTACCATCAACAACTGATTCTTCAGAGGGTCCAGCGCCTACAGCTTCAGATACAGCTTCTGTCCTGGCTCCTTGTTTTGCTCGGATCTAATAACAAGTAAGGGAGTCAAGACTACTAGATAATAAATAAACCAAAAAATAATTGCTCATAGAAACTGATCACAAACCAGCAAGCCAAAACATGGGCCAAGATTCAGATTTTAAAAACTTCAAAAAACACGTATAATTTACTCATTATGAGTGAGGCGGTAAACCTTATCTTTCTTGTCGGCCTAGCTCCTGCTGTGACATTGACATGATTGGAATGTTTCAACTAGCCCACATAATTTGGGAGTTATATAACTCATTTTATTTGCTTCTGAAAGGCTAGAATCGCTAGATTATATGTTGAATTAGCTTGTCACTACCTGGAGACAAAAACATAGAAAATAAAATCAGATTGAATACGCTTGAAACAATACACAAAATGGTGCTACCTGATTTGTGAACAAATAACTCAAGCAGTTGTTGTCCTCTATAATCAAACGAACTACGAACCATTTACACCAATTGACCCCCACACCCACAACCAAATCTAGCAAGAAGTAACTCAACAACTTACGAAGAAAGAAAATGGCAGGAACCCCATTGAAGCACAACTTTCATCATTGAAGAGAACCCGTAAGGAAAAAATAAGAAAAACCCTTACCAAAACTGAATGACTACCAACACCATAAACAATTAAAATCAATCAAAAATACCCAAATCCAAAAATTGGAACCCTAAATAAAAGAAATCCTCATTCGAGAAATTAAAATCCGAGGAAGTAATTTGTATACCGTCGAAGTTGTTTTCCATGAAGTTAGAGTTGTTCATCCAAAACCCTTCTCACTACCAGCCAAACTGAAACAACATCATCAGAAAACACAGATCTAAGAAGAAAAAATAGAAATCAAATGAAACTTCATAATAATTATAACAAACTAACCTCACGAAACAACGAAGCAATTTAACGAGTGATTTTTTTAATATAGATTTCTTCAAAAAAAAACTAGATATCTTAATGATCCAGTTGAGAGGAATCTCAAAGAAAAAGGTCTTAAGAGTTTCATTTTAATGGGTGTTCCTGAAGAAAATGCATGAAATAAATCTCTGGAAACTTTTTGAAAGAAAATTTAGAGAAAGAAAATCGAGAGGTTCGTCTGTGAGATGAGAGAGAATAAGAGAAAGATGATGCAGGGAGAAAGAGATAAGAGATAAGGTTTTCGTTTGGCTTTTATTGGCAAGAGAGATAGTGGTTTCATCTACACCGTTGAAATAACAGAGTCGATCTCTAGCCGTTGGTGAAAGAACGGATGATAAAGCTTCTTTAGCTTTTTCGCTTTTTTACTGGTGAAAGAACGGATTTTGACGTTGCTGGACGGGAAACGGCCCATATCAGTTCTTTCATTAAATCCTGGGCTGTTCTAAAACCCTCTTTCTTCACTAGTGATGTGTAGTATACCACCAAAGTAATTTAACTCGGAAAACTCGGTCGAACCTCTTGGAGCGATTAACAAAAACCTCGGGAAAGAAATCGGAAAAACTCGGTTGAAAAACTCGGATTGCAATTTAAAATTTATATAACTGTGTGTACCCTATATAAATTGCCCAAAGCCCGCTAATAGGCCCAAAGAATACTCTAGAAGTTTCTAGATGTCTTCCCGGCCAAATCTATTATCTATATAAATATAGGAGATCTAATCCCCAAAAGGTATGATCATCCAATCCTAAAAACTCCTGCACCTAAATCTCATACTTACTTGGGCGTCGGAGCCCTTTTTGTTTGTTTTGCAGGTTCCTCGTGGAGGGTAAAACATCATCAATATATAATCATCAATCAATCGTGTTTCGGGTGTGAATTTATTCGCTCCCAAACATTGACGCCGACTAAGGGGATTCGTGTAAAAGAGATCGTGTTTTTCCATTGAGAAAAGGCATGGAAAAGTCTTGAAATTCGTGCATGAATCCATAAAAAAATTAGGGTTTTTGGAAAAAAATCGCGAAACACTGTGGCGGAAAAGACCACAGAGGAAAGTACAGTGTCGCGAAAAATGCCTGA
>JAJJMA010306953.1:0-38015 GCA_023529015.1 Papaver nudicaule | reverse complement strand
AATCCATTTAATTTTGACCATGTTTGGACACATGCTTTTGCGTATGATCACAAGACCCAAGGTTTGGAGTATTCTATTCCAAGTATATACGTTATCATCAAATTCATGGAAAATCTGGCAGACTGTACCTAACCGGTTTTGTAAATCACAAATGTCCGGGGTCCTTGTTAACGGAGACCTTCACTGGTTAGTGGTAGCAGATCAAAGACACTCTTCCTTACTCTCTTTGGATATCAGTGACGAGAGTTTCAAAGAAATGCAACTGCCGAAAGAACTTTCGGAAGAAAATATAATACATATAATACCAAAATCTCTGGGAGTGTTGGAAGGGTGCCTTTCGGTACTTGTCAACGTATGGCCTGTTAAATTTGTTGAGAATATTCCTATGGAAGTATGGGTGATGCTGGATTATGGAATTCGGGAATCTTGGACTAAACGTTATGTCATTGACGCGGAATGTATTTATCGTGATATCGGTAGAGATGATAGTATCTAGCTGTGTATCACTCAAAACATCGAAGTTACAGCCAACTAAAAACCGATGATACTCCATTCAGTAACGCTGCTAGTTATTTTGAAAGCTTGGTTTCGTTGAAATCGGGTACTTATGTGGGGAGCAATGACAACTGAACTGAAGAATATTCGTGGTCACTGGGCACTGCAACTCGAAAGGCATCTCTCTCTCTCTCTTATTTTTTGTAGTTATATTTGATCTTCTATGTTTATTTGTTTTTCACATTAAAGTTTACCTTCTTATATATTGGTGAAATTGAATCTTTAAGAGAAGTGTTGCTTTTCATGCTTGACATCTTCCAAGGATTCCAACAGGTTTTTAGCCAATTGGACCTCCACAACCACAAATTTCTCATCATCAGCAATATCAAATGAGACCAGAACTGATCAGTTGTTTCACACCGGAAACAACAAACCAAAGAGCTAAGCGTGTAGGATTTGTAGCTTAGCTTGCGGAGAATGTGAAGCCAAACCTGGGGACCTGTTCATGCATGGGAGGGCATTTGCCTCCAATTTTTATATTTTTTCCAAGCTTGTGAGACCATATTCTTCATCATCCCTTGCAATTGCATTAGCACTCATATTCTTCCGGTATGTGTTTACTGTATCATTTCAATTTTAGAGCATCTGCAGGGCAAAAACTGGTGAAAGGGAATCTGACATGATGCACACTTTAAATATATGCCCGAGGAGATTTTCCAAATCATAAATTCTTATGGTCAAATTTGGCAGGGAAATTTCACAGATTTGGCATGTGAAAAGTTAACTTATTTTCCATAACAGTTTGGTGAATGCCAAATTTGGCGGTTCTACCTAACATTGTGGATGCAGGATGCCTCTGGCCTCAATAGTACGGATCATGTGCGACTAACATTGTGTCTCCCAGGCTCACACTAATGAGATACATGTTTGAGTCAGAGCAATAAAGGTGAGTATCCTGTCTCCAATCTCATGGTCTTATATAAAGGTTCTATGATACATTCCATATGACAAGCCAAGTTTGGCAGGCAATAAACTTTTAATGCTATTACGTTGAGGAGCATCAAATTTGCGAATCTGACATCGTTAAGGCGAAAAATCCTAAAGATTCTTTAGCCGCGTTAAAAATTTTAAACACGATTCAACTATTAAAGTTAAAGATCATATCAAATGATGCGATGATTTTTTTTATCAGGTCTTTTAAAATCTATTCCGGTAGCTCATGTAACCGTCGTCTGCTTGTTAAACTAAAGGTGAATTCTACACAAATATGCCTCTAGAACTTGCACTGCTTGTTGCCCTTCCAGCTTTCAAAAACTATAACTTGTACAAATGAACGAGTACAAAGATTTGAATTAGCGCTTTCAACAAAAAAAAACAAGAAAACGCTTTCAACAAAAAAAAAAACAAGAAAAAAAATACATTCGCTAGAAACAGGGATTGAACCTGTGACCTTGTGGTGAACAGCCACACGCTCTAACCAGCTGAGCTATTCCAGCATATTTGTCAGAAGGGCGTTCAAAAGTTAAATCTATCAAAAGTGCAACTTGCATTATGATGGTAATAATTTTTGAATTCAAGTTGTAAAAATCACCTTCCAGCAGCTTATCAAATTGTATTAAAGAGATATCTAAACATTACCACGTAGAAATAAAATGTGTAATGCAATCCATAAATGCTAAAAAAAACATTTTAGGGGTAAAAAGTGTTACATTTACACTGAGGATGCTTATATATTTTGCATCTTTTGGACAAGTTACTATGTGATTAAGCTAGGGCTGATGAAGGCTAGTTTTGCAAAAGTTCCAAGTGTTAGTGTGTTCACAGAATCTATAAGGGTGGAAAAGAGTCCTGATGAGACTGCATAGTCAAGCGCAGTCCAAAGCAAAAGCATGCAAAATCAATGTACATTAGTAGAAGGTGCAGTGAGCCTAGAACTCCATAAGAATAAAAAAATTAGCCGAATACTCCAACTGTCTCAGAAGCATAGTAGTCGAAAAGATAAACACTAGTGTACAAGTACCAGATTTAAGTGAGACGAGGTTCTCCATTAGTATGTATAGTTACCTGTTATCCCTCAATCTTTGTTTCTGACAGTAGTCTTTGCCCCAATGCAAGTACCAGATTTGAGTGAGACTAGGCTCTCCACTTTGTTTCTGACAGTAGTTTTTTCCCCAACGAAAGTACCAGATTTAAGTGAGACTAGACTCTCCATATAATTCACTGGCATTATGTATGACAACCCAATACCGTGGATTTCAAGAACTTTGGTTCGATTATTCTTTGGATTATATAAAAATCCGCCCTTGCCATCACTTGCACGCCTTATTACAACCTCACCACTTGCAAAAGACCATTGCAGCTTCAAATATTTAAAACCCGTAATTAGGTTTGTGGTTAAGGTAATATTTAGTCCAAGATTCTTGCATCTGCCATACATCAATGCGGTTGGGAATTGAGGGATAATAAATAACCGCACAAAGCATACCGTTTATTGCACTCATTATCTGGTTCTCATTGATTGATAGATCAGCTTCTCCAGGGAAAATGAAATCCGTAAACTTCTCACTTTTCATATCGAAGGAGACTATAACTTTGGAACGAACTTCTTTGATTGTTTTAAAGCCTATACAATGAATAGCTCCATTCAATATTTCATAAGATATTAATCTAACACCAGCAAACGTGTATTTGCTTAGGAAAGTTTTCCACCACTATGAACCTTATTTATAGACCTCCGCTTGATAACAACCAGAATTCATATTTCGAGAAACTTTTACCAACTTGCAATTGGCATCAATGCAATCGTAAACAAACCCATATTTGAAAAAACCAGAGTCAGAGCTTCCTACAAATTTGTGTTGTGGTACTCGTTCGTTTTTATATTCACCAGTTGCTGGGTTCCAAAGACATAAATTACAATCTTTATCAATACCAGATTTTATACCAGAAGTACCTATGAAAATCAAACCATCACAAGAACCTAAAACTGCAAATTTATCAACCATGTCTTTGAAAGGGTATACCGGTAGTATTGTTCCATGACATGTACATGTTGTAGATGATGCCGGCAGTGCTGATGAAGCTGATAATATAGAAGCATAATCTATTGAACAGAATACAACTGTTTTGTTTTCATGGCCGGTAAGCATAACCCTGGAGTTGCTGCTATCCTTCTTAGCATGGCTAAGGTGAGTCTCAATAAATTTAGGGTTACTAAGTAGAGAACACCATACCTTGCAAACACACCTACAAATTCCAATGGACTTTACAGGTAACTTGAGAAAGATATCTACCTGAATATCTTCCGGAAGACATGATGTTGCCGATATTTTTCGTCTTTTTCCAGGTGGGATGGATGGTACATAGAATTGTTGATGATTTTCCAAGTTAACAGACTCCATTCCCCTGGAAGAAGAACATCTTGGAAAAAGACGTTTGGGAAAGATGGCACCCATTAAAAAAAAACCTAAATCACGTCTTCAATTTGGAAAAGGTTGAGACATGTTTTTGACCTAAAATCTCTTCGGGAGTGATGTTTCAAGAAGTTCTTAAGTTCGTAGGAAGATTTTAGACCCAAACCAAATTTTTATACACCTACACTAAACTAAAACTTGTCAACCAAACGTGGCCCTACAAAAAAAAAACTAGCCCTTTTGATGCAGCTACTTGGCATGAATAGTTGGAAACCAAAACTTTATAAAAAAATCCAACTAAAATTCTACCAATAAAAATAAAGGAAAAACCTCTCAAGTCTTACATACTATAATAGAACATATGATCTGCTTAAGAAACCTATAAATACTCCCTCCGTCTCAGTTTAATTGACCGCTTTGACTAAGTCAAAAAAATACGGAGATTATTTGAATGTCCGAGTATACCCATATTAAATATAGAGAGAAAATAAATGAATTTCTATTTTTAGGTATGAAATAATAAAGAGAAAATATATAATTTTATTTTTGATAACTATAAAAGGAAAAAAGAATATAAATATTGTAATAAGAATATATATTTATGAATTTGTTTCCACTTTATCTAGATATTTTTTAAGGGTATATCTGCGAGTTTGTTGGAAAAACACAGATATAATTAGAAGCTAGTTACATTTTTGAGACAAATGAAAATAGTAATGAGGACAGTTAAACTGTGACAGAGGGAGTAACAATTAAGAAGATTGTGCCGGAAACTCCGGTAACCTTTGATACGTTATTGAGAGGCTTCTTGGGGCATAGTATAAGGCTGAGTTTGGTATTGTTTTTTTTTTTTTAAAAGCACTTTCGAAATTTATATTAGGCAATATTTTTTCAACTTGGTGTTTGGTTAAATTTTTTCAAAGTGCTTTTCTTGAAAAGCACTTTGGATTTAGGCCAGCTTTTAAAAGCTCCCCAGAAGGAGCTTTTAAAAGCTGCAAAGCACTTTGAAAAAATATGTCAATGTTAATTTCACTTTATAACCCTACAATAATTATTAAATGACAAAATATACCCTTAAATCTTTGATACTATGAAATTTTATTCTCAATATCTCTTAATCTTTATTGATAATAATCATGATTTGCAAATTATATTCTATATTCCATTTGGAAGAAAATTCTTCATATATTCATAAATTATTTGTGATTTTTTTTATATTTGTTGTGTTTGTGTTGGTATATATAGGGTGCTAACCCTACATCTTCATCACCTTCACCAAGCTTCACCAAGACTATCGAGGTATGCTGGAAGGTTAACTGGTATTAGGAAAATCAATAAAACATATTTATCAATAATAAAACTAAGAATAAATGTCAAAATATTCAATTATGAAAAGTATGTGCATTTTTGTCATTTTGAACAATAACAATGGTTGGACATGATATTTACCAAACACTATTTCATAGTTTTTTAATCTGTTTTACTTTTTAATTTATGGTTTACCAAACACTCAACTGCTTTTTTCAAAAAGCACAGCACAACTTTTAAAAGCTGAAAAACGCTTTTGAAAAACTGACAGCAATACCAAACTCAGCCTAAAACACCTCAACAACAGATCGATGACCATAGCAGCTTTATGGGCTGTGAGTTTATTTTCTTCCATTTACTAGAGTGCAACAACAGTGCAACCACAAAATGTAACTGAATAGTGCAAGGTTCGATTCAGCCGTTCTTCATGTTTCTCTGGACTTTCTTTTTCTTGTTTTTGGCTCCTTCACATATGTACTGGAATCAAGTGAAGTTAGGCTGCTCACATACTTCTCCGCTCCCAATAACGATTTGGCGCCAGGCAACCGTAGTTCCTTAGCTCTACTATGTTTTGGATCATAATAAATTAAACACTCATCAGCTTCGAAAATAATGTCATTGTTCTGAAACTCGCATACCACCCACAACCATTCAGTTTCAGTAATAGACTTGTCCGTAATGGTGAAACGTTTTGTCCATGATTCATTAACACCATACTCCTGCATCACCCACACGTCAACTAACTCCATAAGTTTTATGAAGTATGCAGATACACCCGCCTAAAACCCCCACATTATTGTTATTAAAATCCCTATAAGAGTCTTCTGGGTGTAGCATGGGTCCTTCTAGTATCGCAAAGTCTTTGAATATTTCGTCAGTCATATCAAACGATATAATAGCTTCGTAATTTTCACGCAGGTTTTCTGCATACCAATGAAGAGCTCCATTGACAACCGCCCCAGGTTTTGTTCCACCAGGAAAGTGGCAAGGCAAAGCTGGAGCCCGATATGATCTCCAAGAATTTGATTTTACTGTGTAGATCTCAACTATTGACTCATCATGGGAAGCATCAGAATTATCAAGAGGTCTCCGAATTTGTCTACTCTTAGCAATTTGAAATCATCAATCTTGTCATCATAACAGAACCCATGAAAGCCCTCATACGTATATGTGTTTTCTGAATACGCGGGCGACATAGGTATCTTCTTGTATTCCTTGGTGGATGGATTCCATAGGCAAATGTCATCGTACCAAGTAGATACAGGAGTGTATAGCAAGCAATTAAAGCAAACCATCACAAGAACCCAAAATTCTAAAATCATCCGAAGGCATCTCATCAGCTTCACCTAGATGGTTAAGTGTTGCCGATGATATTTTTGAAGACAATGAATTACACTCCATTGAGTAAACTGGATAGCGTTTATCAATGTTATCAAACAGGTAATGGAACATGAGAGAAGTGTTGTTTTTCTTAATTGTATGATCACGGTAGCTTTTGACAAAAAGAGGCGCACCTAAACGATTGCACCAAGATTTGCACAAGGACTTGAAACGAAAGATGGATTTCACGGGTAATCTTAGAAAGATTTCTTCCAGCATCTTCTCTGGAAGACTTGACATTTCTTCTTCTAATGAACGCTGAGAATTTTGAGAAGGGAAAATGCAAAGAAGGTTGAGAATCCCATATAAAGTTTGGAAATTTGTAAACATGAATTCTAGGTACTACTGGAGACGCATTTATAGAGTTTACACGGTTCTGAATTTAGCAATCAATCAACTTTGGAAAGGGAAATAACCTATGATAGGAAGCTTTTGGGAAACCAATTAGATTTCTATTTCTAAACCAAGTCTAGTCTATAATACATCCAGAGTCAGACACGGCAAAATTCTCTAAAATTCCTGATAAGGGCGGTGCATAGAAAACAAAATACAAAAATAATAGATAACGCTAGAAACAGGGATTGAACGTGTGGCCTTTTTGTCAACAGCTACACGCTCTTCTAACCAGCTGAGCTATTCCAGTATATTTGCTCAGTTGCTGCAAATCATCATCATACACTAAAAGCTCTAAGTTGTAAAAGCCCCCACGTCGCGCGGTGACAATACCACAACTTCCTATTGGCCGAGAAAGGGAGTTTGGGAGGGAGGCATTGTGAGAGGGACACTTGGCTTCTTTTGATTGGTTGAAAAAAACTTACACTACGTTTACACTTTTTCAAAATCTCACCCACGTTAGTGATGTATACCTACTTTAGCTAACTAACTTTTAGACCAATCAATATTTGCCATGTGTGTTTTGAACTAACGTCGTTAAAAAAAAGTTACCTACTATAAGTCTGCCGGCCCCTGTATGGTCTTTTTACTCGCCCTCCATGGTCTCTTTCTGTCTTTTTGCCCAAAATTAGATTTCAGCTGTGTCGTATAAAAGAATTCCCCTCCTTCACTTTTCGAATTTTGCACAACATCGATGAACTTCTGAAACTGAAATTGTTGCCCGATTTTTTTTGATTTTGGAAACACCCATTCCCACCTCAAGACCCTTCAATCACTTTTCCCCTACTATATATCACATGATGATATACATGTTCTTACAGACCCTAGCTTGATTCTTTGCACCTTTCATAATCGCCAGCAGTTGTGTAAGCGCAAACGATAGAAAGGAATAGAAGAATAAGGTAAGCATATTCAAACCCTAGAATATTGTAGGGATTGTTGTGATCTTTTCTTTTGATTTTCACTTCTAGGTTTTTTCAGAAACAGACTAACGTGGTAATTAATAAGCTCATAAACTTATTAAAATAGAGATAAGCCAAAATTGTCTTGAAATAGGTCAATATTGTGATGGGGTTTTCATAGTTTGTTTTGATTTTATTTTCTATGTTGTTAGAACTGTTCAATTGCTCGAAGTACCCGGGATATAGATATTTCAAAGTTTGTCTGGATTACTACCAGTGCTTTTAAGCGTCATAAAAAAGGACCTTAAATTGGGCATCAATTACAGCTATGGCTTACTTTTTATCGCATAGGTCCGTCAATTTCAACTTCCACCAATTGTTTGTAGTATCGCATATCAGAATCCAAAGAAAATTCGCATGTTCAATTTGAAACACAAGAAGCTACCAAAGATCTTGATAATTGCACTCATATGAGGGAAATAGGTTCCCCTATATCTTGCTGCTGGATATTTGATTGGGTTTCTAAAAGATCCTCCATTTATAATTTGTTAGGGTTGTCTCTGTTGAGTAAGCACTCACGGACTAGATGGAACGTGGTGATAGGTGTATGTGATAGTCCTAGGAGGAGAGGAGGGAAACAGTACATTTTATGAAAAATATAAGGGATCATCGAGCAACAGGGATTGAAGCCCTGTCTATGAGAGATATACAAGGTAATTAAGATAGATGGGCAAACTGGCACAAATACCACTTCATGATGGGTTCTTTTCATTACAACCATTTTTGGTCCTATCATTATCAATTTTGTTATTTGATTTGGCCAACAATGATCTTCGTTCATTACCTATTGGCGGTTCTCCAGGTGACCCCTTACCAGTTCGTCATTACCTGTTTCATTTGAGGGTTCACTTTTTTCGCGTTATCAGCATTTTTGCAGGCTTTTTGACTTTGTTTTGGTTAGGTGGATCATTTCCTTTTTTTGTTTATGTGAATGATTGAACCAAATAATTTCCAAGACAGAACAAAACAAAACAGCTAATAGATGGGTAAGATTAGCAACGGAGTTTCCTTTAGTGATCCACCGAGATTCTGCAACATCCAATAGAACTGTATAGTGAGTCCTATTTCCATTAGTTTCATAGTATAATCACTTTTTGTTTTGGCATGTATCGTTGCTCAACCCAACTAGATTTGGTTTTTCAGCTATGTAAATCATTGAAGAAGTTCTGGTTGATGCAACTGATAAAGGAAACCTAGCACGCTTGATTAACCACTGTAAGTTTCACTGAAGTTCAAAAAGCACCGACGCAAACTGTTCGCATTCATTCTTTAACCTTTTTGTGGGCTTCCGACCTATTCAAGATTAGTCAGGCTTTTGGTTATATATATATCTCGGATTGTTGTACAAGTAATTTTCCCAGGTGTTTTCCCGTTTCTATACACATTTCCAAACACCTCTACAGTGCATGCCAAATTGTTATCAAGGACCATGAGTGTAGGCAGCTGCAGTGGATAGCTTCGGAGGTCATCCATAATTAGCCAGGAGCCGGCAGATAAGAAATAGGTATAAAAAAATAAGGTTGTTCCTTTAGTAGAATTTGATTTTTTTTGTGTCTTCTACTCAATCAATTGTTGTTGTCACTGTGATGAACAGGGACTTACCATATTAGTGCTCTCTCTCTCTTTATAAATATATATATCAATGGCAAATGTTAACCCATGCAGGTTCTTAACACTAACGAACGTGCGTACAAGGATTGTGACTTCATGCCTGGCTTATTATGTACAAGGTTTAGTGAGGAAAAACAAAGGACCTCTATTTGCAAGTGTCTTCAGTCCTCTCATGAAGATTATCGTAACAATTTTTGGATTTTTCATCATAGCAGAAAAGATTTTCATAGGAGGGTATGTTACAATTTCCCTATCATATATGTTCTTTTTGTTTTCTAATTGATCTTTTGAAATTAAGGGGAAATACTTTAACAGTCTACTAAGAAGGCACTAGCATACATTGCATATGTTCCTGTCTACTTATCATATAGACATTTCTAACTTGCTATCTAATTATAAAGTAGTAGTTTCCGTTTCCCACTGTCTAACATGTTATCTCTTATATTCTTTTAGTAGGAAATGGTTATAAGTAAAGTGATCTAGCTAGAACATGTCAGTGAACGATACTAGCGAGTAGCACTATCCTTGATGTTTGATATATCATTGTACCCAGTATGCATCCTTGCCGTGTTTTCAAACTCGAAACATCTACTCGGAAAGGTCTTGATTGCAATGCGCTAGATCATTTTCACCCACCAGTCTGTACCTACAAGTTATCCTCCTGCTATTAGTGGCTCTGTGAATGATCACAAACCAGAAGCTTCTCAAATAGGAAGATTTCTCATTTCACGGGAGAATGAGCACACGCAGATTTAGGAGTATGTATGGAAGGAAGCTAATCTTTTCCTTCGTGTTTGCAAGATTAGGAGTTTTAGTGTTTTTCTACAATACAGATTCAGGAATTTATATATTCACATTTTCATGTTCTGATATTTATTCGTCTTTCTGATCAACTTTGAGTGTTTAAGAAATAGAAATTTACCTTAAGATGAACGCACAATGCAGACAAAAATAGCCATGAGTTGTTTAGCAGAAAAGCATCATTTAATACACGAGATCATCTCATAGCACGAACACAATTGTAAGCTTAATTAAACGTTAAAAGGGATAGTGTTGCATCATCCAAGCATTGAGTCTACAAAACTGCACGCCCCGGGGGAGATGAAGTATACTTTTCTTTTGCATATGTACTTGATGGATTTGTACTGCTATGTCTAAATGTTATTGTCTACGGGCTCTCACTATCTTTCTGTAAACCACGCTAATGTCATTATTCGTTATTTTTTATTTGCACGGGCTAATAATAATTTTGAAACTATTTGTGTTTGCTTTTTATTTCCACGGGTTAATAATTATCGCAGGACTCCAACTTTACATTATTTTTCATTTGTACGGACTAATAATAATTTTGAAACTTTTTGTGTTTGCTTTTTATTCCCACGGGTTAATAATTATCGCAGAACTTCGACTCTACCTCTTAATGAAGAACTGGAAAATGGTGGAGGATAAGCAAAAAAGTACAAACAACTAGCTACCAATTTTCGAAAGTTGCACATCCAAAAAGGTACGGGTCTATATCTTTGGCGGAAGAATTACATTCAGTGTTGTTAATTAGCTTCAAATTGTAGTAATACTCAAAGACGGACACGGAGGCTTGGAAAAATGGTGGAGTTGACGTTGTGGTAATGTACGCTACGATATATGGGCAACTGTTAATTTTCAAAAAAAAAGATGATCTTAGTTAGAGCGTATACCGAAAAGGTGTGCGCTACTATTTTGTCATCATTATTTGTATCATTTTCACTTTCTAGACCTTTTACGGAGAAAATAAGGTGTGAGGTACAAAACATGAGTATAGGATGGTTTGGTTAGGGGGTAGGAGGCATTGGAGTGTAAGACAATGGTAACGGGAATCAGAGTTATTTGAGTTTATATGTGATGGTGGATTACTTACGAGAGTAGGAGCCACTTGAGTGTAACATAGTGGTATTCCACGGGGCTAGAGGTACTGGAGTATGTGTTGTTGACTGCTGGCTTTAATGAGGGAGTCGACTCCTGATAATAAAATATTCACTTCACCGAGTTTCTAGGATGTGCTTTTGTGCGTGGAATATTAAGGACACCAATTTTGAGAGAATGCCACCGTGCTCCTAATAAACAATCGGGTTACGTTTTTCAGACACAATCAAACAATAATACACAACTTCAATTTTTGACCTCTTCATCTGCAATAATTAGGTCAAAGCTGATGAAGAAAAAAAAAGGAGGATATTTAACAAACAAACGGAAAAAGAACCCGGTGCGTAGCACGCGCATAAATCTAGTAGTATTAGTTATTCTTAGATTTTTGGACCTCAAACAACATTGGATAATCAATACTAGTATGTAACCCATGCCATACTGGCATCAACTTTGGTTTGTTCTTAAACATACTATTGGAGTATTGATTTTTGGACTTTATTTTGTGTTTGATTATGGTTTTGGAATTTTGGATAGAAATGGGAGTTGAATTTGAGAATTGGTTTTGGTAAAAGAAATAGAAATATACAGGAAAAAATGGGCATTTGCCCCTTTTGTATAGAAAAGTTATAAAAAGGCCTAAAGGAAAAGAAATGAAAAAAGAAGAGGAAGGGTAACTTAGTCTTTTCACTGTCAACCGGTGAAAAAAACCCTTTCTTTTATTATAGTGATGAGATGACACCCCCAGCCGCCGCACGGGGCCCAAGTGCCGCGGGGGGGCATTATAATTTTGTCACCGCTTTCAAGCTGAGGCTTATCAATAAAAGATGCAGGGTGAGGACCTGGGATTAGCCCAGTGGTTCCTCATCAGTCTCCCCCTAGGGGAGACCCGGGATCGAGTTCCCTGGACGCATCAAAAAAAAAAAAAAAGATGCAGGGTAGCAACGTATATGTCTGCTCAAACGATGTTCTATGATATCCATATCCTTCAAAAAAGCATAGGAGGTGCATAGAAGGAAAAGAAAATAAAAAAAGAAAACCGGATTCGCTAGAAACAGGGATTGAACCTATGACCTTGTGGTTAACAGCCACACGCTCTATCCAGCTGAGCTATTCCAGCGATTTTGCTCAAGTGCTGCAAACGCTAATATTGGAAAATACTAACACAGATGGGATTGAAATGCAAATAGAAAATTTCACAGCGGAGTCACAATTTCAAGTAATCAAATGTGGGGGAGTAAACGAGGACCAACAAAAGTACCGTTAGTCTTCTTTCATGATGCCAGAGCACTCCAATGTTTACTTTAGAGAGCACATTGCCTCCAGTGAAAAAAAAAAAGCAGCAGTAAAATCGGAAGGTTGCATACCTCGGAAGGTAAATAAGTGACTAAGAGACTGTACTTCGTCCTATTTTCTTCTCACACTTCTGCTCATATTACAGCTGACCTTATCGGCCCCTTGTATATCCCATGGTGAATACTCTACATATGTACCTTCAATCATTCGTTAAGTGAAACGAGGCTAGGGACAAAATTCCATACTACGAAATGGATTTCCTTTAATATATCAGGCAGCATCAGTTCCTTATATTTTTTGTTCTTCGTGTCATATATGAATAAACTCGTATCACCTCTCATTAAAATCTCATTGTTCTTCAAACTCCAAAAGGTTGCTTAGTAAGAGTCATTAGAAGCTGTGACACTCTCATGGGTGACTGAGAAACTTTTGGTCCAAGATTCTCTTACTCCATAATCTTGCATGATCCACACATCAATCTGAACATCATAAACATGAAAAAGTATACAGAGGCGACCTCCAAGCACTCCAGTACATATCTCTTGATTATCTTCCAAAGGTTCTTCTAAAAGTGTCTCTGGTAGTGCAACTTCCCCGAAACTGTCATTCGTGATATCAAAAGATATTAAAACGTGTCTGGAGCATTCACCAGTGGTCAATGCAAGCCAATGAAGAGCTCCGTGGTAGAGTGCGCCTTGATAACAGGAGCATCCGTGCTCAAAATAGTAAGGTATGTTTTGAATGCGTCTCCATGAGTTTGATTGTAATGTGTATATATCAACTTCAGAGGTATCTGAATAACCACTGAAATCAATAACCCGTGTCAACTTGTAAGTGTCAATATTGTTATCATAGCCAAATCCGTATACACCCAAGTCCCTCTTGCGAAATGGACTTTGTGGTGCATGGGGTATTTTCTTGTACTCTTTCGTTGCTGGATTCCAAAGATGTATTTCATCCTTATGTTGTTCCTGACCGACACCCTTATTGCTACAGAAAACGCAAAGCAAGCCATTGCAAGAATAAATAAAATCAACTACATAATCAGCTTCATATTTGAAAGGGTAATCAATCTGATGGACAGTTGTTGGAGTCGACAGAAGCAATAACGATGATATTGAACTATAATCTATTGAATACATGCATTCACTCTTGCCAAACAGAAAACTAGTACTATTGTTCTCTATGTTACCTGTAAGATTAAGGTGCATATTGATGAAACTACGGCTACGAAGTAACGAATACAAAGCCTTACTTAGGCACTTAAATCGTGAAATAGACTTCACCGGTAATCTAATGAAGATCTCTATGTGAAGAGTATATGCACATCTAATTTTTTGGAATTCTAAGCTACGACTAATAGATGTGAAGAGTATATGCACATCTAATTTTTTTGGAATTCTAAGCTACAACTTATAGATGTAAAAACTATATGCACATCTATTAGATGTAAAGAGTAAATGCACATCTAATTTTTTGGAATTCTAAGCTACAACTTGTAGATGTAAAGACTTAATGCACATTTATTGGATGTGAAGAGTCTATGCACATCTAATTTTTTGGAATTCCAAGCTACAACTTGTAGATGTAAAGACTATATGCACATATAATTTTTTAGAATCACTTAGATAATAATATATTTTTTAGGAAACGAAAATTTGATATTCATATTTATGCTTGTTGTGTAGGTCTTTCAAAGAGCTTTCCGAACATATAAAATTTGTTAAATTCCAACGTACGATTAATGAGATAGATTATATTTAAATTTGATTGACAATTATACCCCTAAAAGATGTAATTTTCTTACTTTATTCAAATGACCCTAAATATTTCTCTCTTGACCTTCAATATTAAATGGGCCTCATCCCTCTCAAGCCCAGGGTCAAGAGAGCAAGGGAGAGTGAGGGGAGGGTTAATTGCTTAATTTCCAGTTCTGTAAAACCCTAACTGGATAGTAGATATTAAGAGCGGGGCGATATATATTAAATTAAATTAATTAAACCCTATAATTTCAGAATGTTTTACTTAGCTGAGATTAAAAGTAGGGAGTTCTCTCAACTCATACAACTTCTGGTCCCACCACAGAAAATTTTAACCAATGTTTTACTTAGCTGAGATTAAAAGTAGGGAGTTCTCTCAACTCATACAGCTTCTGGTCCCACCACAGAAAATTTTAACCAATGAGAATGTTATGCAATATTTGGTCTCAAGTTCCACGTGTCGATATTTCGCCTAGCCCTAATTCTACTTTTTTTTTTTTGATACAAAGCCCTAATTCTACTTTTCTTCGAGTATTTTCCACCGCCTCCTCTTCCCCCTCCTCTTTTTCTTCTTCCTTTTTTGGCATATTCATATAATTCCTGTCTCTTCTTTCGATTTCTTCTTCGTATGTTGAACTAATCTTTCTTTTATTTTTGTTTTGTAGGGTTTAAGATTATCTGTTGGGATGTATGATTAAACGAATTTTGTATTCTCTATCACAAGAAGAGTCTGTGCTCTCATTTCGTTTCGATTCTCTAGCCTTTGAGTCAACCGATCCTAACTCTAATTAATACTCAGAACTCTTAGTATTTTCTTTTCTTTTTGCAGATGAACAACAGAACCCTAACTTTATTGCAGTTGCAGCCTCCATGCTATGAGGGATGAAATCGAATTAATAGGTTGTTTTGATTCAAAACTAAATTAATTGTGTATAATTTAGTCAATTATGAGATAATTTAAGTTTTACTATTTTGATTCAAGTAACCTGTGTGGTTTGATAAGTTTTTTTCATATTTTTCCTTCTGTATTATTGTGAAATTTTTGCGGTGCTAAAACACAGGTAATTTTGAAAAACCCTTTCTTGGAATCTGGCGGAATATTTTGGGTTTGATTCAAATTACTAAGTTATATAATGGAATTTATAGAACTGATTAGTTTTGGAAATTAAAGTTTAAGGGTACTATAACTTTATGATATGAAGATGGAAATTTATGGTTGTGATGCAGTCTAATTGTGAGAATACAGTTGGAATTCTTATTCTTATTATGGTCGGTAAAGGTGTTCGTGTTTTGGTTACTCTTACCAGCAATATTGGAAAAATCAAGGATGACTGCATAGTAACGCGAGTTCCACCCTAACTTCTTTCGAGCAGCAGTTGCTTTCCGGTATGGGGATGCAGGGTTCACAAAACATGTCTCTTAGCTGAGCTACATCCACATACTACATGATGTCTTGCGATCAAGAAGGTATTTTCACAAATCTGAAGTTTGTTTTATAAGTGGTATAATCCAATATCAGTTGTCCAAGCTATATGCGAAATAATTTAGCAAAAGTTGCACCTCACATAAGCTTAAGTGATATTAGAACGCGCACTAGACAAATTATGTGTGCAATAAATACAACTCCAGCTATTCATTTTAGATATTAAGGTGTGTACCTTTTCTCATTGATAATCAACGTTTGCAGGTGTGTGTACAACAGCTTTTCTACCATAACCATTACTCTAAATATCACCCTACTGCTGACCAGGTCGCAACAATAATAATAGGAGGGGAAAATCTAATGGAGATGGGGACTAAGAGTACATCGCAGGTTCAAATCAAAATGTTTTATTACATGCAGCGAGTCTAATCAGGTTCTTAATGTATGTGTTTTAAATCTGATTGATTACTCATGATGTTCTGGTTGATTACTCTATATTTATTGCAAGATAGAATGAGAAGTGCATGGTTACAGAATCGATTGGAGCAGCACTCGACTCTGATCTGCAGGATGAAATCTGTTGGTTAGCCACCGAATTGGTAAGACGGTGGATAACTTCATCGCAGATCTCTTTGTTGCTGGATTCTCAAATTTGTAATTGTTAATGATGTGGGGTTGGCTCTTTTATATTGCTTTTACGGATCAAAACAGGAGCCTTCACAGAAACGATTAGTCAAGTATAATCAGGTAATGCCTTCTGTTCTTGGTTTTTCGTTAGCTTACTTAGTATGGAAAATCAAATTGCCCTGGAATCGTAGACCACTATTTCAGACACTAATATATCAGTGCAACTTACCATTTTTTTTAATACTATGCCACTGAAAGAAAGATCTCAAGGCAAAAGGCATAATCTGTCAGTTAATAATAATGAAGTGTACAAATTGCGAATTCAATATCTTCTAAAACGTTGCCGGGTAAATTCTTTACTGTGGGGAGTTACAATGTTTTATGCATCAATATGTGTGATTGGGATGTCCTCCTCTTACTGTTATTGAAAAGATAATTTTCGGATTGATGCCAATTTTTGCTTCCATCTCTTTGTTCTGAATTTTCTGGATACGTCAATATTTGCAGTCCTAGATTTCATCTGTATCGTCTGTATCGGTGAGATATTAAAACTCTGGGGTTGCATGTGATTGCAGGTTTGTTTTTGTGAGGAGTTAGAAGATAGCAAGTTTAACTTCGAATCATGATCATCCTTCTGGCTTTCTCCCTCTACGCAACTTGGCTTAATTTTGACCTTAAAGAAACAGGTGGACATAAAGGTGAGGTAATAGTTAACTTTTTAATTTGAATAGTGAAAGCCGGAAGGTGCTTATTAGTCACAAATAATGAGGCTTTTAGCCATCATGAGGTTTATTTAATAACCAAAAACTCAAGCGCTTAATAAAAAGTTCAGTCTACGTAATAAAGAATATTATCTATTGATTTAGGTGCTGATTCTGTTTGAGGAATTCATTTAACTCATGTACTTCAGATGGTTGCTGATGTGAAATTTCATTGAAGTTTCATTACTTGCATGATTCCTAGCACTACTTAGTTTTTTATCTCATCTATGACACACCATCATTTAGTAGTATATGCACATGGCAGCAAAAGGGACAATTTAGTACACACTTTGTCTTGGTTGGTGTATCCATAATGATGTTAAAATTAAGAGTGTCCTACATATGGATGATAATTGTTAAACACTAATCGTTCGACAGCATATGCTTCACCCTATTTTTATTTTTGTTATGCAGGCTCCATTTTGAGGTCGAGGTAGAATGTAGTCGTGTACTGGACTAACGCTTATGAGGTGCTCGACTGTTCTTAATTGTATGCATAGTTGTTCATTCGTGTGTTGGTGTGTGTCTCTAATTTAACAAACACTCTATTGAGTGTTCTTTTAATCATGATTTAGATCACGAAATCATATCATGCACACTCCATAGATCATATGCATATCTCTTCCTACATTAGATTTAGTTACATAAGTTCATTTCTAGCCCATTGCAAACAGTTTTAGTCACATAGATTCATTTCTAGATTCACTTTTTAAGAGTTCTATGTTGTGTTAGTAATCAAAACATAAATCATTAGCCTTAATAACCATCTGCATTGGAGAAAGTCTTTCAGTAAAACATGCTTTAATTGCATCATAGTTTTTTCATCTGCACGATTCATCTGCATCATAGATTCCTTAAAATCATTCTGTTGATTCTTTTAATGGAACACTAATCCTTCTACCTCTCTCTTTGTGTTTACAGTTGTTCACATCCCCTATAAATGGCGTTTGCCTATCTTCCAGTTGTGGTTATCGCGTTTGCGTTCATTGGAGTTATACTAGTTTTAGTAATGGAGTTCCAGCGTTTGCTTGAAGGTTTCTTTGGCATTGTTTCACTCACCTTCGCCGAGTTGGGTACCCGATTCAGTAACCCTGTTTTCCCCCCAAGCAACCATTCAAAAACTTGGAGGAATTATAGGATCTGTATTAAAGTTTGGTATGCAACAAAATATTCTTCATATATTCTTGCCTTCTTCTTAGTATATTCCCCAACAGACTTTATGGCAATATCTCGGAACATTAATGCTCTAGCCCATTTAAATAACCACCTAAATCTAAACCTAAACCTATTCATAGCAAACATTCAGCCGTCCCTAGCAATACAATCCTCAGTTACTAACCCTACAAAGGTCATGGAGATGTCTGGTTCTACCTCCACAGATGTGAGTAAAGGAGTATCATCAATCACTGAGAAGCTCCAAGAAACTAATATTGATCAGGTGGCGGATGACTTAAAGATAGTACAGTTTGGAGATGAATATGATGAGGAAGAAGAGCTCGTTGACATCAGTCTAATCGGAACGGTTATGACACCAGGGAGGATGACTGCTAGGATGGCAGAAAGGCATTTAAGAAACACTTGGCCTTTTATTCCGGCTGGTGAAGTGAAGGTAGTGGAGATTGAAAGGAACATCATGGTGTTCACCTTTAACAAAGCAAGCGTCGTCAACAGAGTATTCAAAGAAAGACCAAGTGCTATAGATGGTAATCTCGTTCTATTGCACTTATATGATCCAGCAGGTCTATACAAAGAACTGGATTGGGAACACCAAGCTTTCTGGATTTGGTTCAGATTCCTCTTACCAGAGCACTTGAACCAAAAAACAGTGCGTGAAATGGCTCAGTTAATGGGGGAAATCATTGCTGTTGATCCTCCAGAAGGTCTGCCGGAAACCGGTGATTGTTTTAGGGTGTGTGTAAATCTAAATATAACACAACCAATGATGAGAGGAGTCTTGGCCATCACTGCGGCCAACATTACTAAATGGTACAGTCTTTTCTACGAGAAGCAACCACATAGAATTTGCAGAGAATGCTACGTTATCAAGCCTCATGACTCGAAGCAGTGCAGGAAGAATGTCGAAAAACTGAATGAATTCCAAGATAAGCCGAGAAGATTTGGAGATTACAAGAAGACAGTTACCCTTCAACTCACTCCTCCTATCCCATGTAACAAGCCTAGAAGATCTAATGCTAGGTACACTCCTTTTGTCCCTCCTAGAGATGGAATAAGGATTGAAGAACCACATGTTACAAAAGCCACTGAAGATATGATCTGCGATGAACCCACTAGGTCTGTTAAACGTTCTAGGAGTGATACCAGTCCTGTTGAACCTAGCAACCCTACTCCTGAACATGAGTGTCACAATCCAAAGAATCCTTTGGAACTCCCTCCAATGAACAATGCTGCAAAGGAAGTACCTAAAGTATTACGTAGGGGTGGAACAGCTGGAACTGCAAAGGGAGTTCAGGTATATAAACTTAATTTAAATCCCAAACTCTTTTTCTTGCATTATATTGAGTCTTTTATTTCCGTATTACAGCATTTATTTCAAGATTTAATTGCTAGAAGTTTATCTTGTCCATACATAGGAAACTGCACTTATCATCCTGAATTAAACGGTTTAAACCCATGTTCAGGTATTTCCAATCATTGCATTAAAGTCTGTCTTAAGTTTCTTAATCTTCAGTTGGCATTAATTTCTACTAATTTAAGTGCAGATCTCTATCATTCTTTTCCGTGTTCTAATCTCTCATACATAAATCAACAATCAGGTCACATACTGCATAAGCACGTAGGTCTTTATCTTTTAGGAACATACTCTTCCAATATCCATAACATGAAGGTGTTGAGTTGGAACTGTCAAGGCTTTCTGGGACAGCGTACTAGGGATCATCTAGGCTACCTAAACTCTTTACACTCACCAGACATAATCTTTTTAGCTGAAACTAAGATCAATGATTTGAGAATCCTACAATTAACTCAGTATCTAGGCTTCCCAAATAAGCATCATGTTCCTTCAGTAGGGGCAGCAGGTGGTCTTATATTATTATGGAAGGACGGATTTAAGCTAGAAGTGGTCAATAGCTCAGAAAAAATGATACATGCTATAGTCCTAAATGATCAGGCTAAAGGGGAGTGGTTTTTGTCATGTGTATATGGTACTCCTTATAGGAATGACCAGGTAGCACAATGGGAATACATTAATGATCTAAGTCATAGTGTAAACATTCCGTGGGTGGTGATAGGGGACTTAAACATTACATTGGATGCAGAAGAGAGACAAAATCAGGCCCAAAGCTCTAATACTCCAGCTGAAGTTATAACCCTAGTCAGAAATTCTGATCTGTCAGACCTTGGCTTTAGTGGAAACCCCTTCACTTGGACTAGTAATTCGCATGGTACAGGGGTTCACAAGTCTAGAATAGATAGAGCATTGACCAACAGTGAGTGGATCCTAGCATTCCCAGACTCAGGTCTTACTCATCTCTCTCAAAATGGGAGTGATCATGCACCTATAATGTTATATCTGTCTAGTACTAATGTAAGCAGGGGGAGAAACTGGAAGTTCTTCGAGAACTGGCTTCAAGATGATAGCTGCACTGAAGAGATAAAGAAGGCATGGACTACAGATAAAGTAGGTTCTGCTGGTTTTGTTCTTGCTCATAAGCAAATACATACAAGGACAGAACTATCAAAGTGGTACAAACGGACTTTTGGGAATCTTAATAACCAACTGGCTTCATTACAACAGCGGCTTGATGTTCTTCATGCAACGGACTTTAATGGCTCAAATACAGATGAGGCTATCAAGATTGAAGGCGAGATTGAGAAGATTAATGATCTAAAAACCAGATCCAACAGGCAAAAAGGAAAAGACCGGTTTTACAATGACATGGACAGAAACTCGAAGTACTTCCATATACGTGCAAATAGAAGACAATCGAGAAATCGTATAGACTCACTAAAGGCACCCGATGGTTCATGGTGTACCACTAGGGATCAAATGGAGCAGCTACTAGTCCAACATTTCTCCTCCATCAGTACTTCTCACAATCCCCAAAGGAACTACCACTTCTTACAGTACATTCCAAGGTGTATATCGTCGGAAGACAATGTGGAGCTTACAGCCATTCCGTCTGAATCTGAAGTTCACCATGCACTTTTTGAGATGGAGCCGTGGACTTCTCCAGGTCCCGACGGTTTTCCTCCAGGCTTTTACCAGTCTCAGTGGTGTATAGTCAAGGAAGATCTGGTGAACATGATCCAAACTTTTTTCTCTTCTGGTTTTCTCCTAAAACAACTCAACCAGACAAGAATCTCTCTCATACCTAAAACTCAAACTCCATGCAGACCTGAAGACTATAGACCAATAGCTCTATGCAACACGGTCTACAAGATTATTTCAAAAATTATCGCTCTAAGGTTAAAGAAGCATATGGACAGACTGATTTCCCCAATGCAAACGGCGTATGTTCCAGGGAGAATAATTTCAGAGAATGTCTCTTTAGTTCAAGAAATTGTGCAGGCAATGAAGAGCAAAAGGGGTAATGGTGGTACTTTGGCATTAAAAATGGATATGTCGAAAGCTTTCGACAGACTGGAGTGGTCTTTTCTGATTGATGTGCTACAGCAGTTTGGTTTTGATAACAAGTTTTGCCAGCTGATAATGCAGTGTATTAGCACAACACAGATTCAAGTGATGGTCAATGGTTCTCCTTCTCCTTCCTTCTTTCCTTCAAGGGGTATTAGACAAGGGGACCCTCTATCCCCTTATCTTTTCATCCTCACCATGGAAGCTTTTTCTCGTGTGTTGTTTCATTACCAGGATTCCAGACTTCTTACAGGGATCAAAATTTCTAGAAGTGCACCAAAAATAAACCATCTGCTCTTTGCAGATGATTGCATCCTATTCTGTAAGGCGAATGTAACCCAAACTCAGAAGTTATTGGAGGTGATTCAAGACTTCAGCTTGTGTAGTGGTCAACTGATCAATTTCAGTAAGTCTGCAGTGTATTTTAGCAAGAACATGTCGCAGTCAAGATGTCAAGATTTGAGTGGCCTACTCCAAGTAAGGCAGCTAAATCTCACTGATGAGAAGTACCTGGGTTTGCCTTTTTTCATTGGGAGAAGAAAGAAAGTTCCTTTCGCCATCCTTGCAGACAAAATGGATACGAAGTTGGAAAGATGGAAGAGTGTTAATATGTCTGAGGCTGGAAGATCGGTGATGGTGAAGCACGTTCTCAATGCTGTTCCAGTGCATCATATGTCTTCGTTCAAACTGCCAGAATCGACGATCAGTGCTATGAGATCAACCCAACAAGCATTCTGGAGGAATAAAAAAACAAACCGTGGTTACCATCTTATACCATGGCATAAGTTATGCAGGCCAAAAATCCATGGAGGATTGGGTTTCCGAGATCTGCACATCTTTAATAGAGCCCTATTAGCTAAATCTGCATGGAGATTGTTCACAGATAATACCTCAATTTGGGCTAGATCATTACAAGCCAAATACTACCCTGATGGGAATCTAAATAATCTCAAGGAAACGAAGAACTCCACTTGGTCTTGGCGCTCTATTAGCTCTGAAGTCAACTTCATTCAGCAACATAGTGCTTGGTGCTTGGGAGATGGCAAAACAATACAGATCTGGAAGCATAAATGGGTGCAGGACTTGCAGGAACCACCAAAGCCTAAACAGGATGCTATTAATCCGTATGCTCTTACCTATGTTCATGAACTCTTCCAACTGCATCAGCCATTCTGGGATGAGAACCTTATCAGATCTTTGTTCGACACTGCAGTAGCTAGCAAGATCCTAAACACGTCTATTCATCCTAGCTGTGAAGACCGGCTGGTCTGGCTACTAGAGAAAAATGGAAAATTCAGTGTTAAGTCAGCGTATAAGAAGATGTTTCAACAACAACATAACTATACAGTTGATGCAGGGTTACAGAAGATCTATGCCTCTCTATGGAAACTTCCTGTCCTACCTAGGGTGAAGCAGTTTCTCTGGAAATGTCTTGCAGGGACTCTACCAACTAGACAGAGATTATCTAGACACCTCACTCATATACAGGATGTCTGCCCGTTCTGTCAATCAACAAGTGAAACGGAATCCCATGTTCTTGTTCACTGCGACATTATGAGGAGAGTTTGGTTCTCTCTTTGGGGTTTTCACCCAACAGGATCTCTTGTCCTTGTGGAATGGATTCTAGCCTGGTTTGAGGACATGTTCAACAACACTATCTCAGAAAAAGATCTCATAAACAGAGCTATAACATTATGGTGCTTATGGGGGGAAAGATGTCAGAAGGTTCATCAAAATAGCGCAACAACGGTTGAGAAGCTAATCTATTTGTGCAGGAAGGCATTGGAAGAGCATTATGCCTTAGCCAATAGGAGAAACACAGACTCTTTTCTGGATACTAATAGAGTTGTCAGAACTAACTTACATTGGATTCCTCCGCCTAGGGGAATTCTTACTTTAAATTCTGATGGCTCTTTTTCTCCTTTGAATAATACTGGTGGCATAGGTCTAATACTAAGGAATTTTGCAGGTTCAGCTGGAGGAGCAAAAAGCATCCACTTAGAAAGTGTCAGCAGTGCTGAGGAAGCTGAATGTAAAGGACTTTGGGAGGCTACACGATGGGCAAGCGATAAAGGAATAACTGCAGTGCATTTTGAACTTGACTCAAAGCTCGTGGTGGATGCGGTCGTCAAAGAAAATTACAACATTCCTTGGTCACTCGTCAATCTAGTTTATGACATTAAATCTATTTTTAAAAGGTTTCCGTTTTGGCATTGTTATTATGTTCCGAAAGAACAAAATAAGGTAGCTGATAAACTATCTAAAGCAGCTAGAGTTGATAGTCTAGAAGGAGAATGGTCACATAACTTCCCACTGTGTATTAGAAGCCAACTGCAGTTGGAAGAAGTCCTGTAACTCTTCCTTATTATCAATGAATTCATTTTTCTGTTTCAAAAAAAAAATAAAAAAAAAAAAAATCTAATATGTGTTGTAATCTTGGTCCTGCAGTGGATAATATAAATCTCAACCCTGGAAGGAATTCATGCCTTTTATAAATCTAATATGTATCCTAGACTCAAATGTAATATACACACTCTTATGTTGATTACCGGTGGTTATGGTTCAATACTCTTATAAATTTGAAAAAAAAATGTGTTCCAGTGCTCAGGAGTGACGAAGGATAACAACGGAAGAAGCCCAATCTATGCATGTATCAGGACAAAAAAAAAAATTAAACGTATGGTTTAAAATATATTTGATTCAATCATGGATTCAAGCAATATATTCGTGCAAATCATGTTTATCACATCGCAGGCGAGATCCCTGGCGCAGAAGAAGAGGTGGGAACAAAAGAGACAACAAGATTAATTGTAACGACGAGAAGCAGAGCAGCGTGAGAGAGAACGGCGGGGACATCTAGAGAACATATTAAGGTTGGAAGAGGATCGGCGGCGAAATGAAGAATATCTTCGGAGATCAGAACTACCTGATGTGTATATAGAATATAGCCAGGTGCAAGTTTTAATAATAATTGTCGATGTCATGTTGCAGGTAAAATTGTTGGCTGCAACAGATGGATGGGTTGAGGAACTGCAACGGAAGGAACAACATGAAAGACTAGAGGAAGAGATGAGACTGGAGATAAAGCGTCAAGAAGCAGTACAGCGGGAAAGAGAGCAATGGGAGTACAATGAGTAGCACTGCATGCCACATAACTTTTCAAGCTTTTAATCGTAAGTACTATAGATCACTGCAACTGCGACATTTGATTTCATGTTCTTCACATGCTTACAGGAATGGGAAAGGAAGGCAAGAACTGTCTGCCAGCAGTCAGTTGGATCCACAAAGGGTTTTCCGGAGCAATTGAAGAAAGATTTAATCCTTTACGATTCCATATCCTGTACAGGTAACATTTTGGAAACCTTGACTGATCAATAATCTTTTCTGTGACATTTTGTATGTTGACTTCTGTTAATGATGTATTCGACGTTGTTCCCTCGGTCCGTATTTAGCATAGACTCATTTGTAGAATGTATAGACTTATTTTATAAAATAGTTCTTGGTAAATGTAGGGGTCGTCGTTGAAGGTCCATGGGATATGAATAACTGAAGGGTATACTAATGCGGGAGTTGATTTAATGCCGGAGTTGACCAAATTAACAATTGCTTCAATCTCCTCGAGAAGATCAGGTTTGGTGGATATTTGTTTTTTTACAAGGAATAAACTAATGAAAGATAGATCTGCCGTGTCATCTATTCTCCAGATCTTAGTATTCCACAATATGATTCCAAAGAGAACTGCATTTTAATTAGTATGGTTGCATGTTTATTTAGAAGTGGCGATAAGCTCTTTACAACCTGGAGTTTTCAGTAGTTGTATATATCTTTCTTTTGGTGTGCAGGCAACAAGTAGCTGAATGACCACCAGTTAGATCTTACATGAAAAATCTGCAACCAAAGAAAAACACCGAAGGAGAGAATTATTACGTGAAACTTAGTATGAATGGATACTGTTTACCTTCTATAAGTAAGCTGAAGGTAAATTCTCTCTTACCTTCTATGAATGATATGAGCGAAGTGTCACTACATTAGGAAATAGTATTTGATGTCTTAGCTCAAATGGTAGAGCACATGGTCCTCAACCATGTCATTGTGGGTTCGACTCCCGCAGATAGCAATGTTATTGTTTTGATGACAATATTAGCTCTGCAAAATCCATTGCGAAGGATAATTCTCATTGTCGTTCCATTATGTATGATTTTAATTTTATGTTAAAAAAATGTCGTTCCATTATGTATGATTTTAATTTTATGTTTAAAAAAAAATACTGAACATGTGACACCAGTAATTATTATCAAAATTTTAGACAATGTCACAACTTTCTCTTGCATCAACGATGACAACTTCAACAGAATGTTTTAAGTGAAGCTTAAGCTAAGGGAGCTCTAGCCATTTGAAACATTTCCTTTATTTTTTTAAAAAAAAAGAAGCTCAAACTGCTCCATTGCAGGTTATGACTTGGACCCCTCTAAGGGATCCAGCTAGGAAAATCAAACTTGATGTTTCTTTTATGAAGGATTTTGTTCCTGCTGACATTGTCGTAATCGTGCAGGCATTTTAGATGCTCAATTGACAAGGGTTGGGATGCTACGTTATGGATATTTAAAAAAAAAAAAATCCATAGAATTTAATGAGCCCTTGATTGGGGTAAAATTTCTCTTTGCGTAAATTTTGGATGTTAAAAAACCTGACCCGTGCGAAGCACGGGTGTACAACTAGTAAGAAATAGTATAGGGTTTTGAGTCTTTGAGATGACTAAGTAGATGATACGTATGTATACCCTTCGATATGGTGACAAGTGAGCGTGTCTCCTACTTGTCCATATTGCCGCGACTGGTCGACACTTGAACGCGCGCGCCTTACCGGACAAACTTTGGACACAACCAGCAGATGTGTGCAAATAGTCCCTTCGGTCGCATCTCGACCAAGGAAATCATCTTCATGCCAAAATTGACTTGTATATTAGAGCTGGGAACTTGAGATATCCTGAATATTGGGTTTTGACTTTCAAACTCCTCATCCTCAAAACTCCTCTAACAACGTCTGTCAAACCAGTTTGTAATCATCAATCTTGTGATCATTAATAAAAACAAAATAAGATTGTTCCTCTCTCACATAGTTTTTGTGGAACTCGTATGTTCTTAAACTCCATAGTCGATGGATTCAAAAGAACAATTTTTCCTCTATGTCGTAATTATTATCAAAAGCACTAATACAAAATGTGCATAGTAAGACATTAGATGAACAATGGAATGAATGAATTTTGCAAGCTGAAGCGCTCTCCAGATGAGTAATCATCATGCTCTATAAATAACCCCAAATGTAGTAATATTCTAATGAAATGAATTGAGTTTTCCTCTTAAGATAATCAGACTATATACTAAGAATGTTGTTTGTTTGAGATTGACATTGTTTACCTCTTTCTCGATAGTGTGTGTGTGAAAAGGAATGAGTTGGGGAATTTTCTTCTAAAAGGCGCAAACCATGCTTGATAAGGGGCAGTCAGGTAGAGAGCCTGGTCATAGACCAGTGGCCTCTCACTGGCCTCCCTCAGAGGAGGGCTGAGGTCGAACCTCAGTAGAGACAAAAAAAAAAAAAGGGGCAGTGAGGTAGTCAGGCTCATACTCATCCTACTCCTAGCCTCATAGGGAATTAAAAAGTCGATAAGGGCACTGATAAGGCAGCAGCCCATGTATTTCCGAAATCTTGAAATTTGTAACTGGTATAACTGCTCCTAGCTAGCTTACATGAATTCGTTTTCGGAAGCTTCAAAGTAGGTTTCGATTTCAGTTGCCCATTGGAAAGCTGTCGCAGCTCCCTGCATCTCTAGATCTTTCATAGTTCCAGTTCCCAATTTTAAAATGTGTCCTTCTGTTGCATTGGACTATTATCCACTTCCAATAGCTTATCAATTGTTACCATGTACGAAGAAACACAATGTGAATGCCATCCATAAATGCTCAAAAACATTTTGGGGATAAAAAGTGTTTACACTGGCGATGCTTGATGTTGTGTATGCCTTGTATACTAGGCTTAGTATGTTGTTTGGGCCTTGCACATCTCTGTAGGTCCAGTCCAATGCCCCCTTTGTTTTCTGGTGTCCTAAAATGTTACAGGAGAATATAAAGGAAAGCAACAGAGTTGTTCACTGTGTAAGCTTGAGAGAAAGAAACCTATGTTTGTGTGAGTGTGAGGCAGAAACAGGGAAGGGGTTCTTCTTGAGTGGGGGTTTACATCATATCTTGTAATCTTGTTTGATACATAGTGAAATCGATTCGCCGGTCTTCGGAGTGGATGTAGATCAAGACAATCTTGATTGAACCACTATAAAATCTCTTGTGTTGTGGTTGCTTGATTGATTGCTAACATTCTATTCAAATTGGTCATTGATTCTTGCTGCAGGTACATTTGGGTTCAACAAATTGGTATCAGAGCTCCGGGTGAGAGCGATTTCAAATGGCGGCTAGGTATGACATTGAGAAATTTGATGGAAGGAATGATTTCAATCTATGGAGGCTAAAGATGAGGGTTGTTCTAGTACAACAAGGATTGGTTAAATGCTTGAAAGGAAAGGAAGCTCTTACAACAACCAAGGAGGATGCGGAAAAGGATGACCTTATGGAGAAAGCTCATGGACACATTCTATTGTGCTTGAGCAATGAGGTCTTGCGAGAAGTTGCGAATGAAACGACGTCAGATGGGCTATGGAACAAGTTGGAAAAGAGGTATATGACTAAATCGGTTACTAATCGTTTATATCTTAAGAAGAAATTGCATACCCTTAAGATGCATGAAGGGGGAAATATGAATGAGCACATTGATGAGTTTAATCGAATTATATTAGACTTGTTAAATATTGATGTGCAAATTGATGATGAAGACCAAGCATTGGGTTTGCTATGTTCCTTGCCACCATCTTATGATAATTTTGTTGATACCGTGATGTATGGAGTGAGTACAATCACCATGGAAGACGTCAAATCGGCTTTGAACTCTAAGGAGTTGAAGAAGAATGGTATTGATGGTAAAGATACTTCGGGAGATGGGTTGTTTGCAAGAGGAAGAACTAATCAAGCCGGTGGCTCTAGTAGAGGTAGATCTAAGTCAAGGTCTAAATCTAACAAGGGAGAATTTCGATGCTATCATTGTAAGGAAAAGGGACATTTCAAGAAGGATTGTCCACAAAAGAAGAATCTTGAGAAGAATACAAGTCAAGCTAGTGCAAATAATGTTGAAGAAAGTGATGATGGAACGGTTCTTACGGTTTACACCAACAACTCGGATGATGGGTGGATTCTTGATTCGGGATGTACTTTTCATATGTGTCCGCATAGAGAATGGTTTACTTCTTATCAAGTTAGAGAAGGAGGTAAAGTTCTTATGGGAAACAATATCACTTGTAAAGTGATGGGTGTAGGTACAATTCAAATAAAGATGTATAATGGTGTTGTGAGGACTTTAACGAAAGTTAGGCATGTTCCAGATTTGAGAAGAAACTTGATTTCTTTGGGTACACTTGATTCAAATGGTTGCAAGTTTCAAGCTGATGGTGGAGTTCTTCGGGTATCAAGAGGAAATCTTACAGTCATGAGAGGCATTCGAGGTAATGGTCTTTATACACTGCAGGGTACTACGGTAACTGGTGATGCAGCTGTATGTTCTTCATCAATGTCAGAGGATGATACTACCAAGTTGTGGCATATGTGGCTAGGGCATATGAGTGAGAGGGGGTTAGCTATTTTGAGCAAGCAGGGGTTGCTTAGCGGTCATAAAACTGGCAAACTTGATTTCTATGAACATTGTATCTTCGGGAAACAGTGTAGGGTCAAGTTCAGCACGGCTATTCACAACACCAAAGGTATTTTGGATTATGTTCATTCTGATCTTTGGGGTCCTTCTCGGGTTGGTTCACATGGTGGTGGTAGATATATGCTGACAATCATTGACGATTTCTCAAGAAAGGTATGGGCATTCATACTTAAACACAAAGATGAAACTTTTGTCAAGTTCAAGCAGTGGAAGACTATGGTTGAGAAGCAAACCGGTAGACAAGTCAAGTGCTTGAGGACAGACAATGGTTTGGAGTTTGTGGGAGGTGAGTTCAATAATTTCTGCAATGAAGAAGGGATTGTGAGACATCGCACAGTCAGGAAAACACCACAGTAAAATGGTGTTGCAGAGAGGATGAACAGAACCATAATGGATAAGGCACGGTGCATGCTCTCCAATGCAGGGTTACCAAGGGAGTTTTGGGCTGAAGCTGCTAACACGGCATGTCATTTGATAAACAGATCACCGAATACTGCTATTGAATGTAAGACTTCAAATGAAGTTTGGACAGGTACGCATTCTAACTATGAAGACTTGAAGGTTTTTGGATGTCCAACCTATGCTCATGTGAATGAGGGGAAGCTAGAACCTAGAGCAAAGAAGTGTATATTTCTTGGGTATGCGAAGGGTGTGAAAGGCTACAGGTTATGGTGTCTAGAAGAAAAATCAAATAAGTTTCTTATTAGTAGAGATGTGACATTTGATGAGCAATCGATGTTGAAGCCAAAGAATGAAGAATTTAAGGGCAAGGAGGATGACAGTGTTGGTGAGAAGGTAGAGCCTAGTAACCAGCTGGAACTTGAGATACAAGTTCAAGGAAACAATGAGATTGTTGTTTCGGATGATGAGGATGATCAGGAAAGTGTGCCAGAACCTGCGCAGGAAGACGAAGCACAAGATCATCAGTACAGTCTTGCTAGAGACAGAGTGAGGAGGTCGGTCAAACCACCTCAGAGATATAGCTATGCTGATTTGGTTGCTTATGCACTCACAGTGGGTGAGAACATGGATGGTAGTGAGCCGTGCACTTACCATGAAGCAATAACAGATGAAGAATCAGCGCAGTGGGTTGCAGCTATGTCTGAAGAGATTGAGTCTCTGATTAAGAACCAGACTTGGGAGTTGGTTCGGAAACCCAAGGATCAGAAGATTGTTGGTAGCAAATGGGTCTTCAAGAAGAAAGAAGGAACTTCAAATGGTGAGGAAACAAGGTTCAAGGCAAGGGTTGTAGCAAAGGGGTTTTCACAGCGAGAGGGCATAGACTTCAATGAGGTATTTTCTCATGTTGTTAAACATAGTTCTATTCGAACATTGCTTGTTATTGTTGCTTTGATGGATCTAGAGTTGGAACAACTAGATGTCAAAACTGCTTTCTTACATGGTGATTTGGAAGAGCGTATTTATATGCAACAACCAGAGGGATTTGAAGCTCCAGGTAAAGAAGATCATGTTTGTTTGCTGAAGAGATCATTGTATGGTCTAAAGCAATCTCCTAGGCAGTGGTATAAGCGTTTTGATACGTTTATGTTGGCAAATGGCTATACAAGGAGTAAGTATGATAGCTGTGTATATCACAGGAAACTCCAAGATGGTTCATTTGTGTATTTGCTCTTGTATGTTGATGATATGTTGATAGCTTGCAAAGACATGTCAGAGATACAGAAGTTGAAGGCGCAGTTGAGTAGTGAGTTTGAGATGAAGAATTTGGGTGCATCCAAGAAGATATTGGGCATGGAGATTCATAGAAGCCGGTCTGAAGGCAAGTTATACTTGTGTCAGAAAACTTACATCGAGAAGGTGTTGGAGCGCTTCGGTATGTAGGATGCAAAACCTGTAAGTACTCCTATGGCATCTCATTTTAAACTCTCTGGGAAGCTTTCACCTCAAACTGCAGATGAGGCAGATTATATGTCTCGGGTTCCTTATGCAAGTGCAGTTGGTAGCATCATGTATGCTATGGTTTGTACAAGGTCGGATATCGCACAAGCTGTTAGTGTGGTAAGTAGATACATGGGAAATCCTGGTAAAGCGCATTGGCAAGCGGTGAAGTGGATTTTCAGGTACCTCAGGGGCAGTACAGATGTTGGTTTGGTGTTTGACAAACACAGTGGTGACTCAACAAGTGTTGTGGGTTATGTGGATTCTGATTATGCAGGAGATCTTGATAGAAGAAGGTCCTTGACAGGTTATACTTTTACTCTTTGTGGTAGTACTATCAGTTGGAGATCGATCTTGCAGAGTACAGTTGCACTATCGACAACTGAGGCAGAGTACATGGCAGCCGCAGAAGCAGCGAAGGAAGGTATATGGTTGATGCGTTTGGTTACAGATTTGGGGTTCAAGCAAGAGAGTGTGGCTTTGCATTGTGATAGTCAAAGTGCCATTCATTTGACGAAGAACCAGATGTACCATGAGAGAACGAAGCACATCGATGTCAGGTATCACAAAATCAAGGAGGCAGTTGAAGAAGGGAAGATTGTTATGCTTAAGATTCCTACAGCTGATAATCCCGCAGACATGTTGACGAAGCCGGTTCCAAGTATCAAGTTCAAGCATTGCTTGGACTTGGTTGGTGTCAACAAGTGTTGATGGCCCGTAGTGGGCGAATTCGAAGACGGTGATGAAGGTTTGTTGTTTGCAATCGGATTGCAGGTTGGTAGTATTCAAGTCAAGTTGGAGATTTGTTGTGTATGCCTTGTATACTAGGCTTAGTATGCTGTTTGGGCCTTGCACATCTCTGTAGGTCCAGTCCAATGCCCCCTTTGTTTTCTGGTGTCCTAAAATGTTACAGGAGAATATAATGGAAAGCAACAGAGTTGTTCACTGTGTAAGCTTGAGAGAAAGAAACCTATGTTTGTGTGAGTGTGAGGCAGAAACAGGGAAGGGGTTCTTCTTGAGTGGGGGTTTACATCATATCTTGTAATCTTGTTTGATACATAGTGAAATCGATTCGCCGGTCTTCGGAGTGGATGTAGATCAAGACAATCTTGATTGAACCACTATAAAATCTCTTGTGTTGTGGTTGCTTGATTAATTGCTAACATTCTATTCAAATTGGTCATTGATTCTTGCTGCAGGTACATTTGGGTTCAACACTTAATTATCTAAATTTGCATATTTTGGACATGTTACTGTGTGATTAGGCTACGGCCGATGAAGGCTAGTTTTGCAAAAGTTCCAAGTGTTAATCATAGAATCTATTAGGATGGAATTTAAAAGAGTCCTGAGAATGCATAGTCAACCGCATTCCAAAGCAAAAGCACCTAAATCAATGTACATTAGTAAAATATAAGAAATAATTGAAAACACAACAGTTCCATAAAAGGTCGAATATAAACACTAAATTGTGATAAAGAATCCAAACAAGAACTAAAATTAGTTGAATACTCCAATTGTCTCAGAAGTCAAAACAGTAGTTGAAAAGATAAACACTAGTGTATAAGTACCAGGTTTAAGTGAGATGAGGCTCTCCATTAGTATGCATAGTTACCTGTTATCCGTCAATCTTTGTTTCTGACAGCAGTCTTTGCCCCAACGAAAGTACCGGATTTGAGTGAGACTAGGCTCTCCACATAACTCACTGATATAACATATGACAACTCAAAGTCGTGGAATTCAAGAACTTTTGTACGATTACTCTTTGGGTCATATAAAAATAAACTCGTGCCATTCTTTATCAGAACCTCGCCACTTGCAAAAGACCATTGCAGCTTCAAATTTTTAAAATCGGTAATCAGGTTTGTGGTTAAGGTGAACCATTTACTCCAAGATTCCCTCACTCCAGAATCTTGCATCTGCCATACATCAATGCGGTTAGGAACTGAGGGATAATAATTAACTACACAAAGCATGCCGTTTATAGCATGCATTGTCTGGTTCTCATTGTCTGATGGATCAGCTTCTTCAGGGAATGTGAAATCCATAAACTTCTCACTTTTCATATCGAAGGAGACTATAACTTTGGAACGAACTTCTTTGATTGTTTTAAAGCCTATACATTGAATAGCTCCATTCAATATTTCATAAGAATATATTCTAACACCAGCAAACGTGTATTTGCTTAGGAAAGTTTTCCACCAGTCAGAACCTTTTTTATAGACCTCGGCTTGATAACAACCAGAATTCGTATTTCGAGCAAGTTTTACCAGCTTGTAGTCGTCATCAATGCAGTTGCAAACAAAGCCATATTTGACTAAAGACTCGGAGCATTCTACAAATTTGTGTTGCAGTACTCGTTCGTTTTTATATTCACCGGTCGACGGGTTCCAAATACATAAATTAGCATCTTTATCAATACCAGATCTTATACCAGAAGTGCCTATAAAAATCAAACCATTACAAGAACCTAAAACTATAAATTTAGCAACGGTATATTTGCAAGGGAAATCCCTGAACATAGTTCCATGACATGTACATGTTGTACATGATGCCGGAACTGCTGATGAAGCTGCTGACACTGAAGCATAATCTAATGAATATAATACTGGTATTTTGTTTTCATGGCCGGTAAGCATGAGTCTAGAGTTGTTGTAAATATCCTTGGTAGCATCGGTAAAGTGTGTTTCGATAAATTTAGGGTTAGAAAGTAGAGAACACCATACCTTGCAAACACACCTACAAACACCAATGGACTTTATAGGTAACTTGAGAAAGATATCTACCTGAATCTCTTCCGGAAGGCTTGACATCAATAATGAAATTGCTGAAATATCTTCTTCTTTTTCTAGGTTGAATAGGTGTTACGGAGAATAGGTGATACTCCAAGAAGTTTTTAAGAGATATTGCCCTCGAGCACTCTGAAGTCTGAAGTTCTTAAAAGCCTGAATTACGTAGTTTTTGCGATCTAATTGGATTCAAAGTCTGAAGTTCTAGGCCCACGCAGAAATACAATACTTCCAAGTACTCGACATCTTCCAAACAATGTAAGTCAGTCAAACGCTCTTTTGGAGTGGCACCTCCACAAATCTCTCATCACTCATCAGAAATATCAAATGAGGCTAAAACTGTCGACCATTGAACACCAGAAACGACATGCACTTGGGGTTGATGTTATTCAAATATGTAAGATAATTTTCCATTAATTTTTGTTTACAAACCCTTTCCTAAAGCGCAAGCAGTATGGCGCGTTTCATGTATAGATTTCAGCCGACCCTTGGGGAACAGATCTGTTCCTAAGCATGGCCAAGCCAAAGGTAAATTGACTGACAGATACTCGGTTTTTTTTATTTGTTTTTTTTTTTGGACAGCAGCGGATACTGATCAGTTCTAGCTTTAAAACTTTTACTAAAAAGTTTACAAACTTATATACGGGGCTACATTATATTTATTGGTGGTTACTTGTTATCACCTTCTATGTTTAGGCGCGCATACTGAGTTTTCATTTAAAAGTAGCCGACGGCCATAATGATTGGGTTTTTGCCACTTTTCCCATGGCCACATTTCAGCCAAGTTAGCTAGAATTTATGCATTTATGCTGTGTACATCTCCAGGGGCTGATTTCAGCCAGGCTTCACCTGGTTGAAGCACCCCTAAACCAAAACAATGGCTACTCTCTTCATCACAGTTTAGATGATACAAGTCTTTTAATGACTGGCTGTTATAGGGGCCGGCTGAATTGTTACAGGGGCCGGAAAACAATATTGCTATCCTAGGGGCTGTTATAAGGGGTGTCCAAAAACAATGAAAAGACTAAATTACCCTATTAAATTAAGGATGAGACCATGAAGAACATGAAGAAAGAGATGAAAACGAGATTCTTGATGAAATAAATCCGGATATGAGACTCAGGTAGACCTAAATAACAAACCCATTGTTTAATTTTGTCTTTGATTGAGTTTTTGGTTGTTGATTGATTGAATGTTAGAGAAATAGGGTTCATTGTGTTTTTCGGTTGGATTTATCCCTAAAATCCAACCGAAACTTGCTTGATTTCCAGATTTTTCGTCTGGTTGTTTATAGTTTTGCATGCGTAATTTGCAGACGAAAACGAGTTTTCTAGATTGTGTCACAATGAATGTAGCCGAAAATAATGTGAAATTTTAACAATTCAGACGAAAATTGAGACTACAAGTTTTCGTCTGGAATTTTCAAAGTAATCCAGACGAAAAACATTGTGTCCAGGCGAAAATAGCCGAAATTAGGCTTAAAACAGATAAATCCAGACGAAAACATACTAGCCGAAAATAGAGCTAACACAAATAATTCCAGACGAAAATTCCATTTAAAACACATTCAAATTTGAAAATTTTCGGTTGGCATCTACCTAAAACATTGTAGCCGAAATTAATGTTAATGTGAAACATCTTCTTTTTTCGGTTGGCATGTACCTAATTTCGGTTGGCATCTACCTAATTTCGGTTGGATCTACCTAATTTCGGTTGGATCTTCAAGGGTAGTTTGGAATTTAAAAAATATGTTCGATAAGGGGTTTTGAGAAAAAGCTATTGGACAACCCTATTTTGTCTCATTATCCGGCCCCTGTAACAATTCAGCCGGCCCCTATAACAGCCAGTTTTTAATGCTAGTGCAATCAATGGATGGGCTATTTCAATAACGTACAAATGTTTGCTCAAATATAATCACTAAATTGTGATAGATAATCCAAATGAGAAGAAAAATTAGCTGAATACTCCAACTAGTATTCAGAACATTAGTCGAAAAGGTACTATAGCTAGTACTGTATAAGTACCAGATTTAAGCGAGACGATTATAATCTTTGTTTCTGATAGTAGTCGTTTCCCCACGCATAAGTACTAGATTTAAGTGAGACTAGACTCTCCATATAATTACAATCTTTATCAATACTAGAAGTACCTATGAAAACCAAACCATTCCAAGAACCTAAAATTATAAATTTATCAACCGTGTCTGTGAAAGGGTATTCCGGTAGTATTGTTCCATGATAAGTACATGTTGTAGAAGATGGCGGCAGTGCTGATGAAGATGATAATATGGAAGCATAATCTATTGAATAAAATACTAGTTTTTCGTTTTCATGGCCGGTAAGCATAACCCTAGAGTTTTTATTATCCTTGGTGGCATGGCTAAGGTGAGTCTCAATAAATTTAGGGTTACTAAGTAGAGAATACCATACTTGCAAACACACCTACAAATTCCAATGGACTTTATAGGTAACTTTAGAAAGATATCTACCTGAATATCTTCCGGAAGGCATGATGTTGCCGATTTTTTTCGTCTTTTTCCGGGTGGGATGGATGGTACATAGAATTGTTCCTTGGTACACCTCTTTTTGTCAAAAGGTACCGTGATCATACAATTAAGAAAAACAACACTTCTCTCATGTTCCACTACCTGTATGATAATGTTGATAAACGCATCCAGTATACTCAATGGAGTGTAATTCATTGTCTTCAAAGGTATCATCGGCAACACTTAACCCTCTTGGTGAAGCTGGTGAGATAGATTACCCGAAATTGCCTTCGGATGATTTTACAATTTTGGGTTCTTGTGATGGTTTGCTTTGCTTGGTATCTAGTGAGAATGAAATTTGCCTATGGAATCCATCCACCAAGGGATACAAGAAGATACCTATGTCGCCGTATTCAGAAAACACGTATACAGATGAGGGCTTGCATGGGTTTTGTTATGATGACAAGATTGATGATTTCAAATTGATAAGAGTCACCGAAAGACCTCTTCATAGTTCTGATGAGTCAGTAGTTGAGATCTACACAGTAAAATCAAATTCCTGGAGATCATATCCGGCTCCACCTTTGCCTTACTACTATCCTGGTGGAACAAAACCTGGGGTGGTTGTCAATGGAGCTCTTCATTGGTATGCAGAAAACCTGCGTGAAAATTACGAAGCTATTATATCGTTTGATATGACTGACGAAATATTCAAAGAGTTTGCGATACTAGGACCCATGCTACACCCAGAAGACTGATAGGGATTTTAATAACAGTAATGTGGGGGTTTTAGGAGGGTGTATCTGCATACTTCATAAAACTAATGGAGTTAAAGTTGACGTGTGGGTGATGCAGGAGTATGGTGTTAAAGAATCATGTACAAAACGTTTCACCATTACGGACAAGTGTATCACTGAAAATGAATGTTTGAGGGTGGTATGCGAGTTTCAGAACAATGACATTCTTTTCAAAGCTGATGAGCGTTAATTTATTATGATTTAAAACATAGTAGAGCTAAGGAACTACGAATGACTGGTGCCAAATTGTTATTGGGAGCGGAGAAGTATGTGAGCAGCCTAACTTCACTTGATTCTGGTACATATGTGAAGGAGCC